>VURO01028207.1:1798-14183 GCA_015108175.1 Pelvicachromis taeniatus
TTTTTCTATGAAATTGTCACTGATGTTACACAACCAAGTCCACAAAATATAGCAAGAGGTCCGACTTACACTGCTGTTGCTTTGAGGCGTGGCTTTATTGACCAGCACAGCAAACGTCACCCAGTCGCTGTCTTCCAGCTTCTCCCGAGACATACGCTCGGGTAACTGTGACAGTCGGATCAGACGGCGGTCAGCCATCTTACGGTCCATCTCGCTTGAAGAAACACGTGGTTTTCTGAGGAGACAAATAAAACCGAGCCGGAGACTTAAAAACACAGGAACGGAAAAAACTTGTGATGACGAAACTTCATCACTTCAGTGCTCTGACCTGAGCCGCAGTCCTGAATATTTCTCAAGAGCCACGTCTTTGGGAAGAGAAGGGTACGAAGGAGCTTTAGGCTGCACTGCTGCTGCTTCAGGTCTGCTACGGGAGGCTGAAGGTGAGTGCAGAGCACCAGGAGCTGTGCTGGCGCTCTCTATGGGCTGGAAGGAGCTGCCGATCTTTATCTCCACCAGTGGTCCTCTGCTTTCTGAGGGGAGCACAGCAAAGAAAAGCTCACAGGCAGAACATACGTGCATCACTCTGACATGTGTGACGACACAATCACTTTGCTTGTTTAAGGAAATACTGGAGTTTTACCCGGTGATGTGCTGGGCTTAGGTTGGTGAGCCACTCTCGGTTTGCTTTTAAATGAGTCAGCAATGCTGAGCTGAGAAGAAAACTCAGAGGACTCCTGGAGCTTGAGGCTTCCTGCTCTCGCTGGAGTGGATGAAGATGATGCTGGAAGGAAGAAAACAAGAAGAAGAAGAATGCAATCATGAAACACGAGGTGGGTTAGAGTTATAACAAAACTATACACAAGACAAACAGCTTTACTACAGTCACACAGAATGTGCTTAAGGACAGCGGGAGTTCACTACGCACAGCTTACTATTCGCTGCTGTGAGTGGGCAGAACTAAATATCCTAATCAAATTTAAAAGCACTGGAAATTAAACAAATGCATACCACCGATTTTACTTATTTACATAAACCCTGCTATCTCGTTTTTACTGCTACTGCATTTCTATGTCTTCATTTAAACAGCACTAAATGTTTACAACAACACAGCAGAAGGGGTCAGTGGCTGTCAGGATTGATGAACCCTTCTTTTTTTTTTTTTTACCTGCTGGTGTCTTCTGTGTGTTAGTGGCTGGTTTGGCCTGGCTCAGTTTGGAGGCTGGCTGTCGGGTAGATGCAGGTTTGGGTCTTACTGCTGTGACACCAGCTGAGCTTCCTGAAGAGGCTGACGGGACTGAGACTTTCTGGCTGGCCTCCAACTGCTGCTGCAGCCTCTCCATCTGCTCCTTCATCCGCCTCAACTCCTCTGAAGACAAAAACATGCATACAAAAATAAGCTGACAACACAGGCTCAGCATGTAGCTCCACTTAACTCCACATCAACAAACCTTGTAAATCGTCTTTCGACTTGTTCAGGGTCTCATGGCCCCCCTTTGATTCTTTGCCCTTCTCCTCTTGTTCGATGTCATCCACATCTCCAAAGAGCTCCAACATCTCATCCACATTGTGCTCTTCCTCCTCGGCGCCCTCTTTGTACTCGTCCTCGTCATTTTCCTCGTCAAACAGCCCGTCCAGGTCGTCCGCCTGCTCCTGGCTCTCTTGTTCTTCGCCAATACCCTCGCTCTCAGCCAGCAGCGCAGTCAGAATATCCAGATCATCCTCACCTGAGTGAAAAACACATGCACTCATTTGTGTCTTAACTCACTGATAAAGCAGTATTCTCCTAAGCTTTAAATCAGACACTTACTCTCCATTTCAGAGAATTTATCTGCGTAGCTGATGTCAAATCACCTGGTCACCTGCAGAAAGGCAAATATGTGGAATTATTTTTGGCAGAACCTGAAGGAAGAAACAAAAACAAAACCCAGAATCTGCATGTGCGGGCTGGAATTTCCACAAAGAAAAAAAGAATTCAGGAAAACACATTCTTTAAATGTTTTACTGAATTGCGAAACACTGTTCAGACCACACAGCAGCACACAGAAAAGTGTGATAACACACTCAAGCAGCCGTGTTTCTGCTATCCAAGGTGTCCAGCTGACCACGTGAGAGATTACAGACTTTACAAAACAAAGTTAAACAAGCCGTGTCACGCTCCGACTCAGAGGCTGCCTTCGATCCTCTTTCTCGTGGTTACAAACTTCTGAAGTTAACCGAATGTTGCATCTTTTATAATGTGTTATGTGTAATACAGAATTTAAACTTAACAAGAGACTTTGTGAGCTTATCGCAATATATTATCTCTCACACATACACTACCAGTCAAAAGTTTGGACACAGCTTCTCAATGAGCTTCATGATGTAGTCACCTGAAATGATTTCCACTTCACAGGGGTGTCCTGAAAGGGTTCATTTCTGGAATTTCTTGCCCTTTTAATGGGGTTGGGACCATCAGTTGTGTTGTGCAGAAGTCAAGTTGGTACACAGCTGACAACTGTTAAAATTCATATTATGGCAAAAGCCAAGTAAAGCGAAACGACAGTCCATCATTACTTCAAGAACTGAAGGTCAGTCAGTCTGGAAAATTCTTAAACTTTGAACATGTCCAGGTGCGGTCGCAAAAACCGTCAAGTGTTACAACAAAACTGTCTCACATGACGACTGCCCAAGAAAAGGAAGACCAAGAGTCAGCTCTGCTGCTGAGGATGAATTCATCCCAGTCACCAGCCTCAGAAATGGCAAGTTAACAGCACCTCAGATTAGAGCCCAGATAGTTCCAGTAGCAGACACATCTCTACATCAACTGTTCGGAAACAGGCCTTTGTGGTCAAATAGCTGCTAAGAAACCACTACTAAGGAAAAGCAACAAGCAGAAGAGAAACACAAGGAGTGGACATTAGAGCAGTGGAAATCTGTGCTTTGGTCTGATGAGTCCAAATCTGAGATCTTTGGTTCCACCTGCCAGACGTGTCTGTGTGTGATGCAGAAAAGGTCTCTACATGCATGGTTCCCACCGGGAAGTATGGAGGAGGTGGTGTGATGGTGTGGGGGTGCTTTGCTGGTGACACTGCTGTGGACACACTGAACCAGCATGGCTACCACAGCATCCTACAGCGACATGCCATCCATCAGTTTGTGTTTAGTTGGACCATGATTTATTTTTCAACAGGACAATGACCCCAAACACACCTCCAGGCTGTGTAAGGGCTATTTGACCAAGAAGGAGAGCGATGGAGTGCTGCGTCACATGGCCTGGCCTCCACAGTCACCTGACCAATTGAGATGGTTTGGGATGAGATGGACTGCAGAGTGAAGGCAAAAGGGCCGACAAGTGCTCAGTTTCTCTGGGAACTCATTCAAGACTGTTGGAAAACCATTTCAGGTGACGACCTCATGAAGCTCATCGAGAGAAAGCCAAGAGTGTGTAATGCAGGAATCAGAGCAAAGGGTGGGTACTTTGAAGAATCTAAATTATAAAACAGGTTTTGAGTTATTTCACACTTTTTTGTTTACTCCATAATTTCAAATGTGTTCATTCATGGTTTTGATGCCTTCAGTGAGAATCTACAATGTCATGAATATAAAGAAAAACCATTAGTTGAGAAGGTGTGTCCAAATCTTTGACTGCTAGTCAAACTGACAATTTGCTGCACTGGTGAGATATCTTCCTGTTGCCTCCATGCTGAGGACACAGCATTAAAAAAAAGTTGCTTACATTGCAGATTTTCTCAGCAGGGGTTGGAGCAATCTTTTCACGATGCAAGTAATAATTGAACTACGGTGATATGAAAATCATCTTTCACAGGACTCTGTGCAGTGCTGTGCAAAAACTAAGCACAAAGCACCATTTAGTAGCTTGCAGAACCACTTTTAGCAGCAGTAACTTAACAGTAACTAACCCGCTACATACATTAAATCAATTAATGGAATATTACACGATACTGCACAGTATAGAACAGTGTAACACTGTAATATGAGCTACTGAGCAGTTAAAATCCTGTCTGTATCATCCAGTTGTTTCAAAGACGGTAAAGAGCTTTAGCACTCACTCTATGTGAAAAAGAAAATATGTCCAAAGTATTAAAATCTACGTTTAGCCTGAAGTAAACTATCTGAGGTGGAGATAAGTTAAGCTTGATTTACAATGTAAAATGACAAAGTGGTTACACTTAACCCAGCAAAAAGCAACTAAGAGCATAAATGTTTGAAGATACGGACAGGCGCTTTCCTAAGTAAATATAAAACTAAAACTCTGCATATGTACATATACAAACAAACAGCTTCTCGTTCATTCATGTATGACCACGTCAAAGATAATGAGACAAGCCGTTTACCTCAGATCTGCAGCTTTGCGTTCTCCTTCACTCAAGCAGCCCGAAAACTACCTTACCGGATGTTACGACCATCCGGTAAGGTATTATTCAACCTCTTAAAATAATGCCTACTGCCCAGTCAGTAAAAACTCTCGCGGAGAGTCATTCGGTTATATTTAATAAAAACAACACAATAAACGGCATTGTAATCCAAAACACACAACCCGAGCGAGGGAGAAAATCTAAACTGGCGCTAAACGAAGGACCCCATTGTGTTGTCGGAGTGCTGCTAGGTGCCCAACGACATGCCTGGTTTAAAAAAAGTAAAAATGGGAGATTAATGGCTGGTAGATTTGCTCGGAGAGCACTGCATTTCTTTCACTATATATATTATATAGGTCATATTATTAATATGAGCTAGAATTTTTTTAAACGAATATAAGCTGCTACTGAAGTAGATTTTATTGTGTTACTTAATCAGGGAAAACACAGTCGCCTAAAATGTCAGTTCACGGGACTTTAAAACACATGAAAAGGTCAATATGTAAACATTTTTAATACTTACAATCGACTGTGATGACAGGCAAAACCCTACAGGGCATCTTTAAAGCAGAAGATAATGTAATATGCGATGTGCTTGTACAACAGGATTAGCTCCTGCTTATTCCATCGTATTTAACTAAAATATTATTTCATGTTTATAATATATCAAGAGTGACATCAGGCACGAGTAAAAGCAGACACATTTGCAAACGCTTTTATTTTCTTTCACCGAACTTGAATCAGGAAGGTCTTTACAGTCTACAGAATACAGATTCTGCCTGTACTTTAGTGACAAATTGATTATCAGGTACATTATGCAAAGTGAAAATAAAATATATATCTTTCATAAAGTGCCTACATGGTGAATGCGCCTTTTGCCGCCAAACACCAAATTATGGACTAAAATATCCTCAGTGAGGAAAAATATAGAAGCAATTTCATTTTAATCTGAAAAAGAATCCTTCAAAAATATAGAAAGCCTTCAGCAACCAAATACTTGTAAACAGATGCAGCTTGTAAAGGCTCAACTTTGGTAGATATATTAATATATTTATGACCAGTGGTCAGTGCTTAACTAAAATCTTACCAAAAGGTCTATGCAGCTTCTGTTTTGCTTGCTCTGGACTTGTTTTGCCCCTGAAATTTTTCAGTTTGTTTCAGACTTCACAGCTACAAAAAAAAAAAACGAAGCCAACAATGTGACGGACAGCATGTTGCATGAGAGGAGGTGTTGTGTAGAATGTTTTCTATACTGTTCTGAGTGTTTGTGAGCAACTTTTAAATGTACAACAAAATACAGTCGACATACTCTTTTCACATGCAAACATCCAAACATCACACTGTAGCTTCTTCCAAAAGCAAAGTGTTCCCACCCGAGAATAAATGTTACTGATCCTGTATGGGATCTCTTGGAGTGAAGAGGTACAAGACAAAGCAGAGGAAGACTCCGATTAGGTGATGCAGCCGCTGTTGCCATGAATGCTTATATGCTGTGACACACGTCTAGTTGATGCAGTCCATGATGTGGATCTGCAGGGAGTCCAGGTCTGGAAGGATCTCATTACATTTGGGACATGCGTGTTCAGGGATATTCCCCTGCTGCCAGTCAGTACCTGAAAGTGAGAGACACTGATCACAACTCTAGCCTGCTGGATGGTTGCTCCAGTTCCACTTGTACTTTCTGACAGACTGATTACACCACAAAGGTCATTCAGTCGGATGTTTTGGCTACACTGAATGATTTACGCTGCATCTAGCTATCATTTTGCAACAGGTCAGATAACGTACTTTAATCTCAAAGTCATCACTTGAGCAGAGAAAAATCTTGTGCAGCTTCTGTCAGCGGTGCAAATAACAAAAAAAGAAAGAAGTGCTGAGGCAAAACATAAGCTGTATATAAAAGATGGAAATAAAAATCTCTGAAAAGTGTGTATTCCCTGTAACATCAGCAAAGGGCACCTATGGTTAAAAAACAAGTCTGTATATTTTCTTAAGGACTTCATGGTCTCAACTGGTAGATTCAAGCCCTAGTTGCACATAATTGTGTAATACTCATTATATAAATACGATATAATAAGAAGATTAGTAGCCCACATTTTTTATTAAGCTGCTTTTTCACTAGCCAAAAACACAGTCCAAATAATATCACATAACATCACCGTAAAAACCAAGCAAGCCAATCAGCTCATACTTCTATCCAAATATGGTGGCATGTGTTTTTTCAAAAGTCCAGGATACCAAAAAGTCACACTCAAGACTTTAAGGTGGTTTCTTCCATCTTTTATCTACAGTCAATGAAGCAAGCAAAAAGTTACCATCACATACAATAAATATACTGTAGCCTTTAATCACTAAAGGGATGGATGGTTAATTAGAGTCATTTCTAGCCAGTAACAGAATCCAAATAATCCAAACGTCAGAAGGGAGTCAGGTAAGGAATATAAGAGACAGCCAGGAATAAGGTTTGTGTGAGATGTTAAATTATAACATGCTATACCTCTTCCAACTATAGATGGTCCAGCTCCATGTGGGTTTCCAGCTTGTGACAAATGTCTCCTCTGCATCTCGTTCAGTGAGCGCCTGCACACAAAGAAAAAGTTTCAGATGAGCCAAATCAGGACATTATACTCATGTAGCACAGGGTTTCTCAGCGTGTTCCTGTGGTACTAACACAAGGAGTCAGAAACGGTTCTGTTTGTTTCAGGCTGGTGTGAATGCTCTAACTGATCTCTGATGTTGACCAAACAACCAAAGCTTCCTGAAAAGGTGCCATTTAGTCTAGTTTCATGTTAACTATGGTACCAGGGTGAAAGCAAAATAAACCAACTTCCAATTTCATGCAAAATGAAATGGGTTTGGCAGAGCTATACAGCACAACCTTTGTTAATCTGTACGTTAGTCCAGCTGCAGACTCTACTTTTAAATTTCGATCCTTCATTAAATCGTGAGGAGTTTTTCTCCACAAGAAGGATAGAAATGAACACATAAAACAAAGTTTTTCCCCATTTTAGTGTGGAGAAGCTCAAATCGGGACCGGGTCAGTCTTCTCTCTGAATGCACACCTGCCCATTGAGTCCATCTCGTCTTGCAGCTGGGTGTTCTGCTTCTTCACGTACTCCAGCTGAGCAGCCAGACGCTCCCTCTCTTCGTGGAGTTTCTCCCTCGCTGCTCTTTCCGCTTGGAAGTCGATGGAGTAGATCTCTGCCTGCAGAAAGTACAGAAAAAACAAAAACACGATGACTACCATTAAAAGTGAAGGCAACCCTGTTGTGCTGAGGCCTTCTGATTGTTGGGCTTAACGCTAGATGAAATATTTCAAGTGCTCACACGCAAAGAACCACTGACCTGCGCCTGGAAAACAGATATGGTCTCCAGCTCCTTCTCCTTTTGGAACATGTCCTGCTTCATCTCGTCGATCTTTTTCTGCTTAACAGCGAGAGCTTCTTCAGCTGCAGTCAGTCGCTGCTGCATCTCCTCCGCCAGATGAGACTGCAGAACCAAGCAGGATGGTAAAGGTCAAACGCCTGACAATGATCGTTTTCAAATGCTGGTTATCTTTTGATTTTCAAAAAATATATACTATTAATATATTTTTTTTTTTTTACTGCATCAGGTTTGTGAAAATCAGTACGATCCACACAACACAAACTTACCTCTTTTCTGAGTTTCTCGTCTTTGAGCTCAGTGTAGTCCTCAAACAGCTTGGTGTAGGCGTCCTTCAGCTGCGCCAGGTTGTTCCTGTGTTTAGTAAATTGTGTTTAGTAAATTGTGTGAAGTGACCCGATCACTTTATAAAGCTCTATGTAATCCCAAAGTACAGTAACACAACCCCATACAAATCAGAGTCACAATATGCTGTTTCTGCACTCTCACACAATCAGTTAATGTATATGTATGCTTGTGTTTTCTCTGACTTCTCCTCTGCAGTCTTCCTCTGCTCCATCAGGCTCTGGGCCTGCATGCTGTTCAGCTGGAGCTTCAGTCGGTCATTCTCCGTCTGAACGGCCTGCTTCTCCACCAACTGGGCCTTCAGAGTTGCCACATCCTGCTCCACTTCCCGACATCTACAACCCCCCCCCCAAAAAACAAGACAGAAATCAAATAACACAGAACATCAGTTAAACGAGGTGCAGCATTTAGTTTAGGTGGTGGTATCTTTCTATCCCTTTCTGTTTTTAAGTGTGTGACCCAAACCTGTCCTGCAGGTTCTTCTTCATGCCTTCTGCTTCATCCAGTTTGCTCTGAGCCTGCTGCAGCTCTTTGTAGAGCGTCATCATCTGAGCCTTCAGATTCTCCACCTCAGAGGCCGCCTGAAACATTTGCAACAGTCGCACACAAAAGTCACAAACTAGACACAGGAAGGCAAAAGATTCAACTAATAATGCAGCTTTCAGCACAACAAATCCACTGTAATATAATGAAAAGTGAGAAAAGAAACAAACCTTCTCTTTTTTGGCAGAATCCTCAGGTGTCTGGGTGAATTCCTCTACATTGGACTTTTTTTCTTCAAGCTTTTGAATTCTGTCGGATAACAGGTGAGACTAAATAACAAACGTATTACGCAAAACAAAACTGACTGGATTTTCTTTTTTAAATAAAGCAAAGACATAAGCAGACTGCTACAAATACATTGCTTCACTTTCAGAATAAAAACCTTTAAAACACTTTCACAGCTGGGAAACGTTTCCCCGTTTTGCCATCTCGTACCTGGCCGTGCAGGCCTGCAGCTCGCCTTGCAGCCTCTCGCTTTTCTCCGCCTCGTTCCTCAGGGACTGCAGCAGCTGGCTAACCGTCACTTCCTCGTTGTCCACACGTGACGCCGTCATGCTCGCGTCCTGGCGTCTGCTGCGCTCTGTCCCGCACGCCTCGTTCACGCCATCGATGCCTCCATCCTGGGAAGAAAAGCACTGCTAAGACACCAAACTTCTCCTCCTGTTTGTCATTTCACCAAAATCAGGCTGAATAAAAAAAACTGAGTGTTTGATGATGCTCTGTGCTATTCATCCGTCCTCACCGACACTTTGATTATCTCAATAAACGAATCATCCTGGGAATCTTGCTCTGCCTTGAGCTGCAGCTCAGAGTTCAAGGCCACCAGGTCATTCTTCTCTGCCTGCAGCCGAGCAACCTGAGCACGCAGGGCCTCCAGCTCTGCACTCTGATTGGACGATGACATTACATATCATAAATACAGAAATTACTAAACCTCCCGGAAATCTGCAGTGCAGTATATCTGCAATATTATCAACTTCACCTGTACTCCTCCCACAGCTCCTCCGGTCTTGCTGGCCTCCTCCAGCCTCCTGCTCAGCTCCTGGTTTTGGAGGGCAAGTGCTTCCATGCGGCCACGGGCCTCCTCGAGCCGGCTCTCCAGGAAGTCCCGCTCTTCCTTCTGCTTTTCCCGCCACGCAGACAAACCTTCGAAGCGCTCCTTCATCGTCAGGTTGGTCTGACGCAGAGCCTCTGAGAGAGAATCATAATAAATGTGCATGTTACAAACTCACTCATTCCAACTATCACCAATTTGACACTTTTTGCCTCTGCCTACTGCTCTGTCCTCGGTCATCACTGCTCTCACCTTTCAGGTCTCTGTTCTCCTGAATGAGGATGTTCATCTGCTGCAGGGTTTCCTCCAGTGTGCCGGGCTGATTGGCAGAGCGAGAGATGTCGCCGTTCATCACGGGGCCTCCAGACGCCATGATGCTGAGAGGAAGGATGTTTGTTTTATATATTATTTGCATGTTAAACAATCGGGAACACTGACAACAAATAAGTCATCAAGAGAAGGGTGACAACAAAGCCAAACAGTCATGTGAAAAAGAAGGCCTGATTCATGTCATTATAGACATCGCTTCGAAGCTCACGGGTGGTTGCTGGCTGACATTCCTGGCTCTAGTTGCCTGGGTAACATATACTACCAGGTCATACGTCAATAAATATTATAAATATTATTCAGTACTCTCACTGTAGTTGCTTTGCTCACACGGAAGATGAGTAAAGTTTGCCTCGGGGCCTGCACACTTCCCGTAGCCGGCAGTTATTAGCTGGAATATTGTCTTTGGATAGGCAAGACCATAATGTACAACATTTGGTGTGATCCAAACACAGCATATCAGCACAAACACCTCAACGCAACTATCAAGCACGGTGGTGGATGGGTGATGATTTGGGTTTAACTTCTCTATATACCAAAATATCGTAGAGTCAAATGCGAGGCAGCCGGTCTGACAGCTAAAGTTTGGCTAAAATTGGGTCATGGAACAAGACAATCGTCCCAAGCACAGAAGAAAATCTACAACACAACAGCTGAAAAAGAAAAGAATCAGTTATACTAATAATAATATATACAGTTATACTCAGTCAAAGGCCAGACCTGAACCTGAAATACTGCAGAGGTTCTTTCAGAGAGTAGCGTATGAATAAATGCCTGTAAACGTCAAAGAACTGCAGCAACATTGTAAAGACGACTGACACTGATAAAGTCATGAAGAAAACAACTGCTTCAAGTTATAGCTACTAAAGGTGATTCTACAAGCTACTGAACCATGGGGTGCATGGGGTGTACGTCATTCTTCACGCAGTTTCTGCATTTTGGTTTAATTTTAGGTGAATAACTACAGTTAAATAAATAAATAATAAATACAGTGTAATACATAATACGCTGTTGCTCATCTGAGGTTGTATTTAAATCATTTTTTAACCTGATGAGGACCCGATGATTTTCTTTGTTATGTCCTGATGTAATCTTTAGATGTATAAAATTAATAAGGGTGCACTTTTTCTTGAACATGAATGTATGGTAAGTGTTGTTGTTTGCTGTTGCCACTAGGGGGCGCTGAAGCTCACACTTCCAGCTCTACACATAGTGGCTTTAATGGCTGTATCCCTCACGTGGAACATTTATCAGATAATATAAAGATCAAAAGGATCCCATGTTCTATATTACACACTATCAGTTAAAAACAGTTAATACATTCGGGATTTTGGGCTTCAAATAATCACAATCACAAGAACAAATTGACTTAAATACGAATGTTTCTCTTCTTCCTTTTTGTAAATTTATCGGCTAATTTAAATTTTTACCAAAAAATGCAGCATTTTAAACTGGGAATACGTTTGCGTTTAATCTCCTTTGGCTTGTTGTTACCAGTAAGACATGTTTTTAAAAAAAATGTCTGCTGACATCACTAAGTGACTCAGTGCTTCAGGAGCCGAGAAGGAGCATGCTGAGGAGAATTATCCCATCAGGAGTCACATGATATCGCAATTTGATTTTAATAATAGAGACACTGTGTTGTCCTTCCGCCCTCACCTATGGTTTACTAAATAATGGCCTAAATAAGATGTAATATCACATTTAGAAGCTTATAACAGCCGATATCCCCGTTGATCGCCAATTTACAAGAAGTACGAGTCGGAAATCTCACATGCTAGTTCAAAATGATCGTGTAATACTAGCTTGGAGAACACTAAGTTCGCCTAAAAATAGTTATATTTTATTTGGCTTTCTTTCAGTATTGTTTTACTTTCACTTTCTTGGAATGGGCCTATCCTAAGTGCGACTCTTAGTAAACAATAAAAAGTTACCAGTAACTTAAAACGAACACAGTCGAGTTTTAACCTCAACCAAACTGCGTCACACCAAACGTCAGCCAAGTTTAAAGGTTTTAACTCACCTGCTGTCAACTCGAGAACTAAACACGGCCTGCCCGCTCGCTATGATAACACATAGGTAAAAGGTGGCTGTGTATGTCGAGTAATATCGCTCTTCTGGTTAGCAGGAGCGTCGAGAAACGACACGGATAAAACGATCATTGCTTCCGGTTGGTGCTTTCAAAGTAAAATCATTAGCTAGCGCAGTAATGATAAACATTATTGCATTTTGTAGGTCTGTGTGATTTATATCGAATATATCAGCTTTCTGCGTTTTGCGTTATTAGTGATAATCCCGTAGAAGCTAATTATTACATTCTTGTTATTATTATATGCTGGAAGTTTTGTTGAATTATTATGCTACCTATTTAGTTTTG
>VURO01028207.1:18212-28854 GCA_015108175.1 Pelvicachromis taeniatus
AAAGCATCACATTGGGTTTTTTTTTTTTTTTTTTACCTCATTCCTGTTATATCTATAATGAGGGGGAAAGCAACAGCTCGATGTCCCCTGCTGAATTTGTAAGTTTGCTCTCTTACAAAGAGATGTCTGTAATTTTTATATGGTAGTTTTATTTTGATGAAAAGAGACAGAATATCGACAAAAAACAAAAAGAAAACAAAAAATCGAAACACATTACCAATGAATGTGAATTAATAACAATGAAAGAAGTTTTTGATCCCCAGAAACCCAGCTAGACTTCTGGCTCCCACCAAAAACAACCTTCCCCACAGTCATGCATAGAAATGGAAATCATGCTTTGGTGCTGTTTTTCTGCTAAGGGTACATGATGACTTCAACACATTAAGGGGCAAATGGACAGGACCATGTACCTCAAAATCTTGGATGAGAAATCTCCTTCCCTCAGCCAGAACTCTGAAAATGGGTCATGGATGGGTCTTCCAGCATGATAATGACCTAAAACATACTACCAAAGCAACAAAGGAGCGGCTAAAGAAGAAGCACGTTAAGGTCATGGAGTGGCCTAGCCAGTCTCCAGACCTCAGTCCTATAGAAAATCTGTGGAGGGACTTGAAGCTTTGAGTTACTAAGCAACTGCCAAGAAATCTAAAGGATTGTGACAGTTTCTATGAAGAGAAGTGGTCCAGGATTCCTCCTGAGATGTGTGCAAACCTGATGACCAACTACAGGAAACATCTTACTGCTGTGCTTGCCAACAAGGGCTCCTCCACCAAGTCATGGTTAGCTAAGGATCAAATATGTATTTCACGCATTGACATGTAAATCAACTTTTATAACTTTTATGTCATGTGTTTTTCTGGGTTTTGAATGCTCATATTGAACATAGCTAAAGGTTTGAAAATGAGGTCACTTTATAAGTAGTAGCTAATTCCCAAAATCACAGGCCTCAGATGGCTCTAAGGGCTCCATTCCCAACATTTGTGTGAATGCTTAATAAGAAGCATTAACACATTAGTGATCCACCCGGGTTATTATTATTTTTTTCTAGTCTTGGCTATGCATGATGTCATTGAGAGTAGATATAGTCATTGTTCATTCGCTGCAAACACAGGAGCACCACTCACACAATTCTTCTATTTACAAGGGGCAGCCAATCACAAGCAAGTTTGCTTAAAGAGGCATTGACCTTAAAAAAGACCTTAAAGAGACAAAAAAAAAGAGCTTCTTAGAAAATGAGGTTAGTCATTCCCCTGTTTCAGACAGGCCAATGTTTTGTGGGGGGTTTGCAGAACATGTAAAAAAAACTCGAAACCTTGTTGTTACCATGGTGATAACAGATAATGGGTCCAGACGAACAGCAGTGAGCAGGGAACTGGAACTGGAGGCACTAACGAGTAATATTAGGGTGCTGTAGTTTCTGTAATGTTTGACTCAGAAACTGGCAATGAATCAACCGCTGTAGCTGAACTCTGTGTACGAGCAGAGGGAGGTCCGGGTTTGTGTGTGTGGACACCTAATAATGAGCTGAGCTGTGAGTCCGTTGACAGGAATGTGGGAAAGAAAGACCAGTCAAACTACCCTCTGGCACTGTGCAGAGCTGCACACACAAATACACATACAAAATGGATTGATTCTCAGAAGGACAACAAAAAATGCACCAACACACAAGAATCAATTGTACTCTTAATAAAGTTTTAATATGTGATTGGCCCGACGTAATCACTCCCCATCCTGCTGTAGATCAAATCAAACTGTTGAGTCGAGGTCCTTGCAGGTTGCACCTCAGGCATATCGGATACTGTCCGTGCACCCCGGGGTCAAAGATCAAATAGCAGAGATCCACGGCGTCGACACCATCAGCTTGAAAGCGTGTCAGTCCGCAGCTTTGATCTGTATCAGCATGAAGCAACATATCACGCTGACCTCGCCCCAGAGATAAGCTGAAGCCTGTGAAGGGAGCTTTGCTGCTGGGACTCAGACATTCATTATCACATCTGCTCTGACTGATCCGAGCAGCTCGCACCTCAAACAAGACGGGACACGGCACCTGGAGACAAACTTACAACACGTCTTTGCTTTTATTTTGAAAGGGTACAGCTGAGTGGTTGCTGCATAGTTTTGGTGACACACACAAAGAAGAGGTCCTCATTTTGCTGTTTTGATGATGATGAAGAGCACAGCTAACTTCAACCATTCGGCGACTGCTGGTGCCCTGTGGATGAAGGCATCATCACACCCTGGAAGAGAGAACAGCCTTCAGGATGCTTCATGGAGGGATAAAGATCATCAATGAAAACATGATTTATGGTGACACTTCACTCTTTGGCAAAGGTGGCAATGATATGCCCTCAATGTGCTCGGTCACATCAAGAAATCCTTTATATCATAACAGATTTTTTTTTCTGTCTCAGTGTTTTGGGTGTGGGTTTTGTTTTCCTTGCATTATTTGGAAATAGTGGAGATGGAAATAAGCACAACAGATCCCCTCTAAAGACCAGCAAATCAGAGCGATTTGTAGACAGTGTCTTTATTAGAATCATTTACTACATCCATCTGTGGAGCTTTGCGTGGAGCTTTGTTAAAGAAGCTGAAATTTTCATACACTTGTACCCATTTATTGCACTCCTTATCATCATTCCTGGCTGACTTTTTCTCCGCTGCCTGCAGCATTCACAGCAGATTTACCTCTTCAGCTTTAAATAAACGTACAGCTAATTTAGCCACATCATTATTTAAGAGCAAGATTTGTAGTGCTTTGTTTTCTGTTTCTGTTCTGGTTCAAACTACAGGGTTTAGCCTCTGAATTAAGGGGTCATAGTTCAGGCAAACAGGGGCTAAAGGTGCTGTTATTGTAGAGGAGGATCCACATGCTCCTCTACAATAACCTTTAGGCAAGGCAGGACAAAACAGGTGTTTGAGCATGTATATGGAGAGAAAAAAATCTGTCTTTAATCTAACAGCCAAGAACCAAACCTATTAATACTTTTATTATCTAAAGTTAGCTTCCCTTCTTGCATCACTCTGTGTGCTTTCATGTGTCATCCTTCAGCTGCATTTAAAGAAAAAAAAAATCCCTAAAATCAGAGCCGGGAGGAGGTTTGCTTCTGATTTCTGCTTTGTGGGAACCAGATGCCCCAGCAGCAGGATAGACAGGAGACTTCCTTCACTGCACTTTTCCTGCCAAAACCTTCAATTAGCTTTTGTTCAAAGGCTCGTCTTATCAGTAGGGCTCAGAGCCGCTTTTACCACAAGCCAGGTCAGACACTCCCGTGAGTCTAATACAGATATAATGCATACATATCATATGAGTTCTTTAATTTTTCAACAGGTCTCAAGAAGGGAGGCAGATGGCTCAAACACTTCCTGATCACTTCCATATACAGCACATTTACTGTGTATGCATACAGAACTGGTTGACTGTACCCACGGTTAGGGAAGGCGGAATTTTGAACCCTCGTGCAAACCCCTTTAACAAGTTTCCTGACTCTCATTAACATTTTATGTACGTGCTTACAGAGGGGTAAAAGGGAGTGCCTGTTTCACTCAAGAGTTAGACACTAAAGCTCATAAAGAATACATTATCAGACTGTGTTTTACAGAAATGAAGGAGAGAAGTGCAGAAGCAGGGGAGTAATGCCACCCATAGAGCTTCTCTTCACCACCTTTATTTCTTTTCTGCTCCCCGTCTCCCCTTTGTTCCCTTTGTCTCTTCATCACTCTTTCTCTCCATTTTCTAGCCTTCCCTTCCTACGCACGCACAGACAAAATAAAACCTGCACAAGAAGAAAAATCCTGGCTTGGCTCTTTGACACCAGCAGTGGAGCTCTAAAGACACTAAATGTGTGTGGAGATGTCTGGCCATGTGTGGGTCTGTGTAATTGTGTGGACTCCTGCTGAGATTCTATATAAAGTTAGGGAGAGAAATCAAAAAGTCTGCAGCAATGAATGAGCAGTCAGGTCAAGCTGGGCGCAGACAAAAAAACACCTCTAAATTCTTTCAAACATGATTACAGCCTTTGGTTTTTTGTGTGTGTTTTCCTTTTCACCTCACTTCTTTTTCTTACATATTTGACATTGTGTCTTTCTTTTTTTTACTCAGACAGTGGTGTCACAGTGCAAAGTATTCCAGTGACATTAAACTTGCTGTCATGACGTTTGCATGGCTGATTTCATTTCTCTGACCTGCCTACATTTGCACCAGTTATGAGTTATAAAGCCCAAAAGGCTGCAGCTACACTGACACATGTTAAACCCAGGGCAAAGTCTGAGCACCACATTTTCTTCACATTCCTTCTCCAGAGTTACCAAACACCTTTCATACATGTTGAGTTTTTCATCATTCACATTACTTCACTGTTGCAAATATGTTACAGACAAAATATTCAGCCACTTACACAGTCAAGACTTTTCAGTGATGACTGTGATCAGAGTAGGAACTACTTTGTTGCTTTCAGCTGTTTGCAGAAGTCTTTCTTCTGAGTGTATTGCATACCTTCAACATCAGGGTGTCCATTAGTGTTTGGCAGCCCAGCAGCAGTAACTTCATTAATTACTCGTGGCAAAAGATCTCTAACACCGAGATGGGATCGATCAGAATCTAATGACCGACACCAGTGTGCCCTTCAGTCAAGCTAGCGGTCACTCAGACTTAAATCTTCTGATCCATTCAGATCAAAGCATGGATGCTTTCTAATAACTACATGTAAGATAATCATCAACCCAACTACCAAAATATATGTGCCATGTTAAGAAATCTCTGACTTCATGCTATTTCCAGTCAGGCAATGTTACATTATGACATCACTGTTAAGATGTGGTACCTGCACCGATGAGCCAAAACGTCAGATTGAATTAGAACAGACTGAATGTGTGACTCAACCTGACGAAAACTGCAACACGGGGCGATCAATCATTGAAGCAAACTTAGTCCATTGTTAATGTAAATGTTAACTGTTAAATAAATACAGTTTTGAACATATTGTGAGGACACCCCCATAGTTTCTTCCTTTCCTTTACTGAGTTTTGGACACTGAAGAACCTGAATGCTTCTGTGTTCTGTCTTTCTTCACTGTGGACCTTTGTGCATTCAGTTGTCGTCACACGTCGTCACACGTCCTCTAAATACTGTTTATACAGATGACGCTAAACAGCAGGCGTGACCCGGATGTTTTGACAGGTGGTGTGGGTTTGTGCGTCCATGTGTGTGTGCTTGATGCATCCCACTGTGAAATTTCCTAAGAAAACTGAACAGACAAGGCTTCAAACTGTTAAAAAAAATATATATATATGTGAATTTGACTTCATTCTTAGTGAACAGGAACAAATGCATGAAATATTTTCACACTCTAGTGGATTCTATCCATGCAGATGGAGTTGGTTTTATTCACATGGATTTCTACCTTTACGCCGGTAAATGGAATTTTATTGCTTGTACTACAATCTTGTAGTCTGTGCATACAGTTCAGTAACACCATATGGCTTTACTCATAGGATTATCATCATCAGTCTCAGTATGAACTAATTCAACTCTAAAATGAAGTTTAAATGTAACCACAAAAATTCGGACAAAGATCCAGGCGTGTCGATCAGCTACAATCTTATATCAGACAAGAAGAGGACACGTTCATATCCCAAAGGTCCAACAACTGGTTTTCTCTGTTCCCAGACTTTTATGGACCATTGTTAAAAGACAAGGGAATGCTACACCTTGGTAAACATGACCACCCTCCCACTAATACCATTTCTGAGGAGGCTTTCGCCAACAGGCTTTTTCAGTTTGTAGTCTTTAGTCTGAGCTAAACGCTAAGCTAAAGTCCCTCCAGTTTTAGCTAACAGAGACAACAGTAAAGTCTTCTCCGAATTTCTTAAACAGTTTAAGACAATTTTTCAGAAACTGTTTTCCAAAAAATGGCACTAAAACACACAGTATACGGCAAAATCATAAGACTGTCCATTTTTGTGGGCCCTTGGTACCACAGCATAAAACAGCAAGCTAAAGGAACAGGGGCTTGGACTTAACCTCGACTGGCCACATATGTGGTCGTTCGAGTAAGTAGTGGATGTACAGTACGTACCTTTAGTTTACAATATTTTTGAGTTTGTATATGTTACTTGTGATAAAGTGTGCCCATAAACAGAGGAAACCAAACCATACATTCCAACCGGGACATCAACAGCTATCACCCTTGTTAACCCTGCCGGTTTAGGCAGTTCCATCAACAATGTGCAACATTAGGGCCCCAGAAGCATCAAAGTATGCGACCCTTGCATAGGGATTAGAGGTCGATGGCACATTTATATTCACAGACACCCAAACACACATATAGATCATGTTTTTGAAATGGGAGTAGAAGCCTGTAAAAAGGTAAATAAGACATCCTGCTTAGCATGTCCTGTGCATGTTGTTACAGGATAAACAACATGCACAGGAGAGAAAACACACACACACATCACAGAGCATGCAGAGCTCCCACACATCTAGCTGACGAGATAGCAGCTGGAAGTCTACAACAGCTTGGTTAGACACTTAAGACAACAAGCCTTCCCGTATGCTAACTAACACCACCATCTTTTCTCTTTACTCCTCATTCCCAGCTGCTGTGTTCCTCGGTGCAGGCTGCACTGTTTGAGGAGGAGGAACGAGGCCGGAAGTTGCAGGAGCGGCTGGCTGCAGCAGAGAGGAGGAACCGCCAGCTGAAGGAGCGAGTTCGCAAGGTCAAGCGTTCCCTGAGGAACGCCCGCAAAGCTGCACGGAAGGCCGAGCAGGAGGCACAGGAGCTGCAGCAGAGGCTAAAAGCCTCAGAGAGAATGGCGGGACATCACCTCAACACTATAACACAGAAGGAGCCTCCACTCGGGGGTTACACAAGTGCAGCAATACGTCACGGGATGCAACTTTGAGTCGTGTAACTGCATCTCACCTGGACTGCAGAGTGGTTGTTGATCTGGAGAGACTGCTGGGCGGTCTCTCTGCAGGGGACAGACGAGTATCAATTATGCGTAAAAACACTTTAAAAGCAATACTCTTCACAGTTGCCTTGTAAATAAACTGCTATCCCTTTTCTTTCTACCCAGAGCTCCTGTAATAAACTGTGTATAAGTGTGATTCCCACTTATCTGACAAAAGAAAATGGTTTTCTAAATGACAATCAAACATGTTTCTTTTCCCACTGATTCCTTCTTTGGTTGTTCAGCTCTGCTGCCTTCATGAGTTGATTCAGTGGCAGAGCAGTGCTCATCTCAGATGTTGTCTTGCTCTGCACTGACACTAAGAACAGCTGTGAGCAATAGTAACAGCCACAGTGGGAGCTTATTGGCATGTGAAGGACAATTAGTTCTGTTTGCCTTTCAGCTGTTAATTATAACACAGTTATGGTTTTCCAGTTATGAGTTTCACAAGGCACCACTTTTACCTCAGTGGAAAAAACCTGCACCAGGTCACCAGGGAACTATTTAGGGATAGAATTAGGTTTATTTTAAGCTTCATGCCAGAAGCTATAGGAGGTGTTAGCTTTCCAATAAAGTCTATAACAAGGATTTTTGGCCTCACAGTTTTTCTGCTATATGATCTCCATTTGCAAATGCCAAATACTGAATATTACATATAAACGGGTAAATATAATTTAATAGTCAAATAAAAGTTTTTGTTTTTTTTTACCATTTGATCATCAATCAATCAATAAAAGCCCTGCATCACACTGACAACCTGTCCAAGCTGTACCTTGCCTCTTGCACTATGGCAGCTGAGATAGGCTCCAGCTAATTCATGGAGGATATGGAGAACCCTACATATTCGGATAGCAAGTGGGTTTGGAGTCAGTCCTCATAAGATGACAGCTGATGGTTTCGAGAATGCTCTTTGGCAGATAGATTTGTTCTTCACAGGGACCTACATGCATGCTCAAAGCTCATTGATCAATACTACAAGGACTACTAATAGACTACAGACAGAAAGCTGAACGTTTCCAGTAGCAGAAATCTGGAACCTTCCCTGCAGACTTACACATTCTGTGTGTAAATAAGAAAATAATTAAAGAAGGTGTAGTTAATCCATCCATCCATCCGCTTAGGCTTTTCAGGGTGGCGGGGGGCGCTGGAGCCTATCCCAGGTGTATTGAGGCGAGAGGATGTAGTTAATGTAGCAGATTTTCTTTTGTTTAAATTCTAAATGTTCCACTGCATTGACCAGCTCTTCCCAAACTTTGTGTGCATGCTGTTTTCACCTGTATGGGTATGCATACAGCACATTTTTAAAGCTGCTCCTTTAAAACAGCTCCTTGTTGCTTCTACTTGCAGCTGCAAGTGATGCTGATGAGACCAATTAGACTGAAATGAAACATTAAAGATGACGCCTGTAAAAATGAACCAGCCGACAGCTTTAGTGTATCATTTTTTATAAAAATATATGATCACGGTTGAGTGACGCAACAAGGTGAAGCTCGTCTAATATCAGCAGCGCTATGATGAATCAATTCTGGGATTTGTTTGAGAAGGCTCATTTGTTTTTAATTCAAGTATGCTTAGAGTCTGTATACACAGCTAGCTTGTTATATTTTTATGAATGATTTTTCTGTATATAAAATTTTATAGTTTAGATTAACTTCAGGGTGGAAGTTTTGAAGGAGAAAAAAAATCTAGGTCACTAGAGTACAAACAAGAAATCCCAGCATGTGCAAGCACACACAAATGGTGTGCCAGTTAAGCTCTGCAGCAACACACAGAGAATGTAAAGATAGGTTAAGGGCAGAGAAGACACTGTGTGTGTATGTGTGTGTGTGTGTGCGCGCATGTGAGTGTGTGTGTGTGTGTCTGGTCCATCAAGTGACTGGAATGTGTTTGTGTGGGCAACAGTGTTCTGAGCAGCAGGATCTCACTGAAATATTCCTCTGGAGGGAGGCGAGTGGCCATCACATCACGAGACCTCACTGAGTGGAAGGAAAACAAATCACTAAAGCAGGACATGTTGAGGGGCAAGCCGGAATGGGATGCAGACGCAGGAGAGATCTTTTTCATCAAAAACTGATTCACTGTGTCTGTCTTGATGAAAAGCTTTGTGCCGATGAGGTGAAGAATAAGGCAGGAGTTTATCACCTGCAGTGGGCGATTGATGAGATCCTGGGAAAAAAAACAAGCTTAGAAAAGAAATACACTCCTTTCCTGTACATCCTGCCAAGAGACTCTTACGTAGATGAAGCCATTTAAATTGAATGGTTCTGTAGTTTGATTTTGTGGGAAACATGTTGTAGTTTGTTAATGAATTCAAAACATAGTAAGCATTCTGCTTGAATATTGTATCCCTCCTGGAAAAAAACCATATAACAAGTGTAAATGTTGTATCCAAATAAATACAGTGGTGTGATAAAGTATTTACTGCCTTCCTGATTTCCTATTTATTTTGTATGTTTGTCACACTTAAATGTTTTATATCATCAAACAAATTTAAATATTAGCCAAAGATAACACAAGTAAACACAAATGCAGTCAACCCAAACCCTATGTCATAGTCTGCTGTGTTGATTGTGGATTGTTTCGGTCATGTCGAGTGCTGTGCAGCAGGCAGGATGCTTGAAAGTCCATCTGACTGGACTTTTGAACAAGCACAGCGAAAAAGAAATGGCTGTAAAGGAAGGACAGAAGGTTATGGAATGATGAGGTTTAAAGAAGGACAGATCCAAATCTCTTTGAAATATTGCAACAGTGGGGTTTACTTATTCTTAAATATCTTGCATGTGAGTGGTCAGATTTCAGCTACCAATATCTATCTTATCTAAACTACCGTATATCTTCCATTAGTAGCCTGTCTCTTTTAAACGGCGGTTTCTAATAAACGGCGGTTTGAAAACATGTCACAACAAATAGACACCAGTCTCCAATAGTAGCCGGGAGACCTTCGGCCCGAAAGTACCTCCGCGATGTCTTCTTCTTTTTAAATTTTATTGGCGGTTGGCAAACAACTGAATATACCGCCACCAACTGGTATGGAGTGTGACTGGAATGTTGCTCAAACAAAAAAAAACCTTCGTCGTCGGTCCTCCCGCGTCTCATCACTCGGCCAGCTGTTTCCAATCAGCTGTCCTCTACGACCAGTGGCATTTAAGCTGGATGCAGCGACCATCGAAGTGGGATTATTACACTGAACTGGAACTGTTGGCTAGCAAACCTGCTAACTGTGATTCTCTGGTCTTTTACTTCCTCTTGAGGAGAGTCGGGCGAAGAGAAGTTTCGAGGAGCACCACTCGTGCAGTGGGTTACCACAGACAAGGAGACACTCTCAAAGGAGGAGCACAATTGGGAACTGCAATATTTGTGAACTGTTGGAATACATTTTGGAGCACTGTAAGTAAATGCACTGTCTTTTCACCTCAGTCTAAAAACCACGCCTGGGTCCTCGTTCCCTTTCACTTCCGCGACCATTCCGAGAAGTGAATAAAAGCTGCTCTCCAATAACCGCTGGTCTCTTTTAAACACTGGGCCGGCCGGATAATTTTTTGAATAAACGCCGTATAGATAGATACGCTATCTATCTATCTATCTATCTATCTATCTATCTATCTATCTATCTATCTATCTATCTATCTATCTATCTATCTATCTATCTATCTATCCAGTTTGTTAATGTAAATGGAGAGTCCTCTTTACACAC
>VURO01028208.1:0-11904 GCA_015108175.1 Pelvicachromis taeniatus
CGTCGTTTAAAAGAGACCGGCGGTTGTTGGAGACCAGCTCTTATTCCCTTCTCAGACGGAATTGTCACAGAAGTGAGAGGGAAAGAGGGCCCAGGCGCGGTTTTTAGACTGAGGTGAAATGACAGTGCGTTTACTTACAGTGCTCCAAAACATATTCCAACAGTTCACAAATAATGCAGTTCCCAGTTGTGCTCCTCCTTTGCTCCTGAGTGTCTCCTTGTCTGTGGTAGCCCAGTGCACGAGTGGTGCTCCCCGAAACTTCTCTCCGCCCGACTCTCCAGGAGAGGAAGTAAAAGACCAGAAAATCACAGTTAGCAGGTTCGCTATCCGACAGTTCCAGTTCAGTGTAATAATCCCACTTTGACGGTCGCCGCGCATCCAGCTTAAATGCCGCTGGTCGTCAATGATGGCTAATTGGAAACAGCTGGCCGAGTGATGAGACGCGGGAGGACCGACGACAGCGCGGAGGGACTTCCGGCTCAAAGGTCGCCCGGCTATTATTGGAGACCGGCGTCTATTTGTCGTGACATGTTTTCAAAGACAGGCTACTAATTGAAGATATACGGTAACACCGTTTTAGCTAGTAGAATTTTAGCTTGGTATTTCTTATAATGTTGCAACTAAATACATGCGTTATTGCAATGTTCTGCAGTTCAACGTGAACTTCTAAAAGACATAACATTAACACAATACAATATTAATTATATAGCTTGAGCAATACAGCAAAATCAGTAAACTAAGTGTCACCGTGTGACAGGTGTGTTCTTGATGTATAAAAGTTGACATTGAAAGGTGAATCTTTGCCAAAATATAGATGTTTGTCATCTTGAGATAATCTCCCCTCTTCTACAAGCTGTATGTGTTCAGGGTTCACTGACATGCTTTCTTTACAGTGGGCTTGTGTTTCATATACCTGGTGTTTTTAAGCACTTTACAGCATCACACTTTCGTCTGACTGTACGCCTAGCCTGTAAAGCTGTCATCTGGGTAATAAGAACTGACTCTAAGGTCAATAAGAGTAGTAACGCTGGGGGGGAGAAGAAATGTGGCGTGCTGCTTGTACACGAGGCATAGAAAGAAGCAGATAAGAGAGAAAAAAGTGGGGAAAATATGAAGAGAGGAAGAGGAGAATAAAATGGGGGAGAGACGTGGAAAGAAAAAAGCAGTAACGAAGGGGTGACGGGATTGTACCTGTTTGGGGTAGGAATGTAATGTAGACATGCATACCTCTTCCCTGGAGCTGTTGGCACATCTTCAGCTGCTTTCAGAAGCTTCTCTTAGATCAGCCATCAGACAGGTCAGAGTCTCTGGTAGCAGTTTTTGCCCTCCAGCCAAGTTCTCATTCCAACCTGGAATAAACGGCTTCAGACAGAGAGGACAGGAGAAAAAAACTTAAAAACCCATTTTTAATTTTAATCCATTAAATGATCATTAGACATGCTAACATTCTGAATGCTTGCAATAATTATAGCATGACCAGTAATTGATGAAGAGAAGGTAAACCTATATTAGATTTTTTTAAATCTAATATATTAGATTTACATTAAACAGACAGGAGCGCACACAAACTAAATTTCATATTTGCTTTGTCTGTGTCAAGACAATCAACAGCAGCAGATGTTTTGTAATGAGAGATGTCTGCTGTATCAGCTGTTAAACATCAGTTGTGTGAAACCACAAGTTGGGGCTTGAGTTACCTTCCAGCAGGGATGTACTTCCCCTCTGTGTCTCCTCTAAATCTACACCTCCATTCATCTGCTCCTGTTTCTCTCTTGCCTGCCTATGCTGTCCTTCGTCTTTCTAGGGAGGAGTCTGCTCAGAAGCCCAGTGGCTCTTCAGGAACAGCTAAAGGCCACACAGACCTGGATGGACCTCTGTTCCACAGAAATGGCACCAAAGGAGATGGTAAGCTTTTTATATTGAATTGCATTTCCAATGTTTCATTTCCAAGTATATTTTACTTCTATTTCACTGATATATGGTATTTGTTCACTGGTCTGTCTCACCATCATTTCTTCAATTAGACTCTGACTCGGACAGCGAGCTTTCAGTAGATGAACACAGCTCCTCCTATGCCTCCTCCCACTCCTCCGATAGCGAGGATGATGATGTTGATGTCAAGCCAAAGTGGAACAACGAGAGGCCCCTTCACAGCACTCCAAAAGGTGAATGCTTAAAGTTACAGCGTGGAAAATTCTCACCACGACAGATTGCGGTAGATTCAGTAGACTGCAGATTGTTGTCAGTTTTGTTAATAACATCAACACTAAAATTGGCAATAAATCAGGAAATAAATATTAGATATTGTTAATTATATATTTTGCGGTAATATGTTTTTACCCCTGTGTCACCTCAAAAACATCTGTAGTGTGTGTCAGAGAGCAAAGTAACTGTGTAGGCTGTCAGCAAGTCTGCTGTTTACCTCAGCTGTCAATGCAGCGTGAAAAGTGTCCACATTTATTTGTTCTGGGCGAGGCTGTGACACTTTGTGAAAGGAGTCAGTGAGTCAGTGAAGTTCACTTTTGTCCAGTGACAGAAATACTGAGGTGAATCTTTGAGCAACTTTTCTGTTGTTAGCCTCTGTTAGCTGCTGTTACCATCTGTTAGCTGCTGTTAGTATATGTTAGCTGCTGTTAGCCTCTGGCACTTGTGAAACTCTCTTTGGAGTACATGTAACTCAGACACTTAGCAAATAAACTTGCATACGAGATGTCTTCACAGGACACAGTCGAGGCAACATGGTGGCTCCCACAAACTGGTGCTGCTTTACATTTGTAATGGATTCATTCTAAGTTTATGAGAACTCATTAGTTTGCCTACATTTTAATAATATATTTATGAGCATTGTTCATTGTTATAGCATTGTTTTTTTCTATTAAATTATCTAAAAAAATGATTGATTGTACCTTTAAATATCATCTTTTTATCATATGACACTGAATTAAATTGAAGTTTTCTCTTCCCATCTCAGCAGGGCAGTCAATGTCTAATCACGTGAAGCCGTACTGGCCAACAGATGCCATTACAGCCAGTGACAGCGAGGACCCAGGTGGGACAGAGAGGCTGAGGGTGGAGACCAAGGTGAACGTGGAGCTGCACCCAGAGAACAAGCTCAACCACGTTGGTGAAAGAGAGAGGGAGGCTCTCCAGGAGAGAGACAGACAGACTCCTACCGGTATGAAAGACACGGCGCCTGCCAGTCAGCCTAACAGCAACCACCAACCAGAGCAGAGAAAAGGTGAGGGGAGAAGTGTTTAGAGCCGATCTGAATCGACTTTATGTCAAACTTGCTCACACAAGTCACTCGTCTCACTCAGGCATCTTGAAGAACAAGATCAGCTACCCTCCTCCGCTGACCGACAAGAACATGAAGAACCGTCTGAGGGAGAAGCTGAGCGACTACAACTCACCCACCATCACCTCCCCTCCCCCCAACAACAACAACACCACCCCCCCCCCCCCCCCCCCCCCCAACAACAACAACACCACCTCCCCACCCCCTCCCTCCGTCAACATCATGGTCCCGTCGTCCCGGGCGCCTTCGTTGGCCTCCAACGAAGGAAGCCGACTCGGCAACCACGAGAGCGTCTCCCCCATCAAACCACCTGTCGCCCCGCGACCTCAGATTCCGCCACCAGCTATCTACCGGGAGACAAATGGCGGAGTTGCCATGCACTTGAAGTCGGGGACGGTCAACGGAGGCAATGAGTCAGACTCAGAGTAAGAAAAAATATCCAGTTTGTTTTTAGCACTAATGGTAACAGTAGTGACTAATACATGCAGTTCCACGGGAAACTGCAGTGTGATGTCTGGAAGCTGCTGCAAACTCCCGGTGACTAGAAGCTTGCAAGTTTTACAGAACTGAATTCTTCATTGCTGATATGCTACCATGACAGTTTTACACCAACTAATTTGGCCCTATTGTGACTGACATTTTAAAAGTGGAGCACTTTGTCTAACCCCATAGAAACTGATGCTGAGCAGTTTTCTACAGCGCACCCTTACGCCTCAAGTGTGTGAAACCGAGAGGTCTCATTGATGGTGCCACTCAGTACACTTGAGCAAGTGTCCCATTGAAACATTTGTCTTCAGTGGGACATATTTACAGCAATCACACAACTAAAAGATTTAAAATCAATTTAATACTGATCGTCAAAGTTTGAAAAACCTTGCAAGCGAGCGATATTTACAGTTAAATGATAAGCAGGTTGATCATAGTGCCAACTAATGCAGTATTGCATGTATCATAAAGGCTTTGTTGTTGCGAGTAAGTTGAGAAGACTGATGGCACACTTATGTCCAATATAACTGGGATAAAGTTATCCTGGTTTTTAAACTGTAAAAGTGTTAACAAGCTTCTTAACTTGTTCTTGGCAAAAAGCACATGACTATATTCTTTTAACTCGAGCATGAAATACTGTTGCATGAAGACCCTCCTGCATCCCTGCACTCATTTTTACCTTGCATGTTCCCCTCTTTTCTTTCTCTTTGCATCCCCCTCCCTCTCCTCTCCCTCCTGTCCTTCTGTTCCCGTCTGTTAACAGTGGCAGTAACGAGACTTCGATCTGACCTGTTAGGCAAACCCAGACCAGCCTACCTTTATGAGAGGAGGAGCTAAACAACCTGCCAGGTCGGGGCTGACGGGAGAGTCCAGGGACAGGAAAGGAAAAGTTGCAAGAGGTGTTGAAGGGTGGATGAAGAGAAGAAGTGTCGCCCAAGCCTGATCCTGTCAGCATCCCCGCTCCCCTCACGTTTCCTCTCTCTGGCGAGCAGTATTAATCGCAGACGTTAGGACTGCCTTAGATGAGAAAATAAGCAGATGTGAGCGATTACAAAGGGAACGCTGTGCTGGACTGTGTAAAGAAATGACACGGCTGAGCCACGTGTGCCAAAACCACTAATGGAAATCGGGAGGAAGAGTCGGCAGATGAAGAATGACACCCAGAATGCATTGTGGGCCCTAACATGACGCTCTTGCCTAGTGTTGGCGAGGAACACGTCATTATGTTCTGTTTCATTAGGTGAAGTTAGCAAAGTGTCAGATGTTGTAATCACTGTTCATGAACCTTTACAGGCTGGTACAGTCACAGTTGTAATCCAAAATGATTTCCAGGACCACAGGTCCCTCAGATGTCTCACACACTCATGCTTCAGTTCATACTGGGCAGCGCTATGAAACACAAAGTGCTCTTCTCTTTTTTTAATTAAAGAAAGGCTTCCACAGCCTCTCGGTGCAGTGTATTTAGAGTGTAAGTAACTTGTAGATAATTTTAAAAAGTGAAGAAGAAATGATCTATTTTCTATGTCCATTTTAGCAACGACACAGTGAAAAATAAAGGAACAGAAATCACATCGTACGCGTGTTTAACAGTCAGAGAACAACAAATCTGCGTGCCTTCATGCTGCACTGACGTTTGAGCGCACGTACACACACAAGAGTGCGGCCTAAACGAACTTTAATCACGTGGAATGAAGAGGAATTCCCCCCCTCTGCTGAAAACTCAGCTCTGCAGTTGGAGCACTGTGAACCTGAAGCCTTGTTTGCCAGTGTTTGTCCTACCTGTTTATCCAACGCAAGACACACTCCTGGTTACCAAAGTCATGAGATCTGGTGAATGAGCAGATTAGAGGTGGGCGTCAGTTCGGTTTAACTCAGTTTTAGTGCAGAATTTTTTTTTAAAAAGCCATTTGTTGATCTTTTGTAGTGTAAAAGTAAGAAACAGACTGAGTGGATCTGTTCAGAAACGGCATAATTGATGCTGCCTTTTAATCGCTAAGGTTTCAAAACTGGGTTAAAACTGAAAACGACAGCAGCTCTGAAGCATTATGCAGCTAGTAAAAGGTCATTTTTACAATGTACAGTCGCTAAATGCCTGTGTACCTTACATCCTGTACATGCCCAGTGTTTTGCCCTCATGTAATCAATGCTGTTGATAAGATGTCTGTGTTTTTCTATAATCTGAGACACTGGAAATGTTTTGTAACATAATGTATATTTATTTTTTATGGTTTTGAGACACTGGAAAGAAAGAAAGAAACAAACAAAAAAAATGATTGTGACTGTAAAATTAAAAAACAATGACGCGATGGATTTTTAAACTGCGTTGTGTCTTAGCGTGTCTGTTCAACGGAGGGGAGCATGGCTGGTTCAAACATGTGCACCAGTCAAGAAAATGTGGTAACATCAACGTTTAACAAATGACGAGTAACACAAACTGGATGTAGGGTGAAGATCTGAGCTCCTGATTTCATGTACATTTGTATTTTTGCTTTGATTTGTACGACATCATATATTCTTGCTGGCCACTTTATTAGTTGCACCGTGCTATAGCACCAGGTTGGGCTCCCTTTCACTTACATCCATCCATCCATCCATTCGCAGCCGCTTATCCTTTTCAGGGTCACGGGGGGCGCTGGAGCCTATCCCAGCTGTCTTGGGGCGAGAGGCGGGGTACACCCTGGACAGGTCACCAGTCTGTCACAGGGCTAACACACATAGACAGACAACCATTTGCGCTCAGAGTCACTCCCGCATTCACACCTATGGGCAATTTAGATTTTCCAATTAACCTATCCCCATAAACTGCATGTAATCAGGCCAGGTGTGCGGGCCCAACAGATCAGCAGTTTCTGAAACAAACCAACAACCATACCACAGTCATAGCCACTAAAGTCCCCTTTCTTCCCCCACGCTGATGCTCTGGTTGAACTTCAGCGGCTTGTTCATTGAGTTGGTGCCGTGTGATTAGCTCATCGTCAACGCATGTCTAACCTCAGCTGACTCATGTGACAGATGTTTGTTTTTGTTTTTTGAGGATCAGATGCCACATATGGGTCTGAGAGTAGGCAGCTGTGCCAAGGCTGATACAAATCCTTGCACATAAAGCTTCTGCCATTGGGTATTGCTGAGGAAATGAATGTAAGCAGGCACTGGGAAAGGTAAGAAGGCAGGGTTATGTTTCACAAGCCTATTGGGTGGTTAGTTGTTACAGCAACCGAAGCCAGTCCTCCCCTTAGGTGAAAAAGATAACGTAAGTAGCTGGAACAGAGGCAACCTGTCAAAATATGATGTGTGGTGGGATTAGTTGCCTCAGTCGTGAAACCTGTACACATTAAGTCTACGATGACAACACTTTGTCTGTGTTTATGATCTTTATTACATTAACTTCCTCGGTAGTAATTATTTTGTCAAAACAGGAATCTTTTTGTCACGTGGCCTATATTTCACTTTGAGAAAACCCCCCAAAAACCTTTAACTTAAACCTGAGAAGTTGGCTAGCCACTTTTAACTGGCCTTGGAGCTCTTTCTGAGTCACCCTCAAGCCTCTTCTTTATCTCTGTCCCATCACAGCCAGGCAAACTGAATAATTCACACTAATGAGAACTAAAGCTGGCATCCTGCAGGAGTCCAGGAGCAGGTTACAACCAGGCAGAAGAACAAGAGCAGTTAACTAATACAACTGCGCCCTCTGTTGGTAGACTGTGATAGTGAGTTTTGTTCTTCAGTAATCCAACCTGTGAGGGAAAGTGGAGGTTTTCATTTCATATAAATTGAACACTGTAATTATATTTCAACAGGAAGTTGAACTGCTAACCACCATAACCTTGCTGGTTATGCACCACAAGAACAGCCCGTTTTATCACTTTTATCACAACAGAAACTTGTATGCAAATCCTCCCAAATCTGCACCAGGGCATCACTGAGCTCCTGGACCGTCTGAGGTACAGACAACAAACATGACAGAGGTGCTCTTTTGGGTTTAGGTCAGATATTCTATGGCAAATGCCAATTTGACTTTACGATGCAGTGAACACAGGAACAACTAAAGGATGTCAGGCCCTCAGGCCAATGGGATGAAGTCTGTTTTGCACCGTTTGCCTGCTGGAGGTCATTTTGTAGCTGTGGAAGTATTTGTGCTGTTCCTCCTTGTACAAAAGCGCAGATACCAGTCCTGCTGGTAGGTTAAAGGCCTTCTACAGCACTGTCCAGCTCTCCTAGAGTAACTTTCTGTCTCGTGGAATCTCCTCCATGCTCTTGAGACCGTGCTGGGAGTCGTGATGTGTTGTCCATGTGTCGCCTCATGCTAGCCAAATATAAAAACTAGTGCAAAAACTGTGAGAAAAGATGAGGAGGGGAAAATGTCAGTGTAAAACTGTGCATGTTTGGGCGTTGGTCTCATTGTTGCCCCTCAAGTGCACTTGTTGTTAATTTAATTTCATTTGACTTGATGGTAAACTCTCATTAAAAAGTGTTCCTTTTATTGTTTTTGAGTAGTAGATGCGGAACATTCTCAGCGCATGCGCTGGCTGATAAGATAGTTTCTATTTATTGGTACAATTTAGACTTGAGTCAAGGATCCACCTCCCACAGCTGAATGGGGGTGGTCTAACTGTGGTGGTTTAGTTTGTTTAGCTGTGGTTGCCTGATGTGTCCTGATTGGTTTGAAGCGCTCTTCTGCAAGTTTTATGGGTCCGTTTTATGGCTAGAGTGTAAATTTGAAATCTTTCATGAGACGTTAGCGCGAAACCCCTGCTTACCATCCAGTCGACTGTGACTGATAATATAAAAAAAATCACATTAAAACTACATAATCGTGTCTGCAGATATCCTCATGCATGTCTGCGATTGAGTGTAATCTCAGCTTTGTGGGTGGTTTGTGATCTTGCCACCTACCCAAAAATATTCTTGCCTTGTGCGTTAGTTTTGTTCACTCCGAGAATCTTTGTAACAGTTTTGGTCATCTGTGATGCCAACAGATTTGGAAAATATACAATTGTTAGCGTAGCTAATTGGGACAAGCTGTTTAAATGCCACATGCTGTTTGTTTACTGCTGCCACCAAATGATTGGTGGCAATGCTACTGCCCATTTCAGGGGCTTTAAAACACTCTTCATCCTGTTTGTTTTAGAAACTGCTTTTTGGGTTACATGAAAAATTCTTTATTCTTTAGCTGTAAAATGATTGTATTACAGTTTTATTTATATAGCTCTAAAACCACAATGAAAGTCACCCGAAGGCACTTTATATTGTAAGATAAAAACTGAACTATAATACAGGCTCTACAATAATAATCTATTTTTAGATATTCTGAAGTTCTTTTGCAGACCAGAACAATTTCTTGTAGGTAACAAGAAGTCGTTTTATGTTTCTTTTTTTCATGTTTTTTCTTTTGGAGGGAAAAAAGATGACAAAAAGTAAGATAAAGCAAAAAGGCCAAAAAGACAGTCTGACAGGTCAAATAGGCAGGCCGAATCAGCTGCTAGGAATGTTTTTCTAATCTAACCTGCTGTGATAAATGGAATCGGTCGCATCTATTTTACTATGGGAGGAAAAACCCATCCTTTTGAGACTTAAACTTTACTATTTCTTTGCTGAAACAAGTCCACGAAGAACAACATGTTAGTATTAAATTAGCCATCTTATCTAAATGTGTTTTGCATCATCTGTCTCGTCCTCCCCTTCCTCCCGACTGTTCTATAATTGACTCAGAATGCTCGGCCAGTTGCATAACACACGCTTGGTTGTGCAACCCTCTAGAAAATGCTGGTTTGGGATTAAGAGGTTTATTACAGGATTTCTAAATGAGCGCAGAGGGAGGATTTGGGAAATCTCAACAGCGGTAGTTTTGCTAGAAGACATCTGAAGAGGATCAAGGGCCACAAGCCCATTGTTTTGTAAGTGTTTGCACGTGTGCGTGCGTTTTAAGCACGACTAAGGGGAATCCCATCTAAAAGCTTTTGTTCTCTTGGTTACGGCACAATCTGTGATGACGATGAAAACCCTGAGCGTCGGAGCTCATAGCATTTACAGGTCAAATTTTGTCATTTTGAATGACACAACAGCCGCTGCTGAAATATCATGCAAAAGATAAGAGGACCAAAACATATACATAGAAAGGGCACATTGAAGGACTGGTTTAGGTGGCTCAATTTGTCCTTCAATGGATGATGTAATAGAGTACAAGGAATTTTTGGTGATTGATGCCACATTGACTCAAATATTCCCACAATAATATAGTTGCAGGTTAAAAATATCTACCACACTGTGACCTAGCTTGAGAAAAGGCATTAGTACTGTACTCTTGGTGCACATGTCATTACAACATTCTGCTGTAGAGACTGGAATTTAATACTGGGATAAAAGGAACTGCACCAAGCTGGTTTAAGTCGCGTTTGTCTGACTGATTACAATAAAGAATGAAAATGATGGCGTTCCACAGGGTTCTGTAGTTGATCTTCTTATTTTGGTGCATGCTCCCCAACGGGCAGTTCTATCAGAAAACTGTAGGCTAAGCAGACGATGCCCAGCTATCTGTCTGTCTGTGAAACCAGAGATGATTATGCCCACCCCCCAAAAAACTCAAAACAAAATATGAAATAAAATTTAAAAAATAAATAATTAAAAAAACATCAGCAACGCGGTTTCAGATGTTGATGTCAGGATGGCATTAACTTGGGCTCCAGTACTACGGTGAGGTTATCTGGAGAAAGATTTATCAGGATTTGTCCATGAACCCTAACATACTTTAACATGAAGACATAAAAAATGTGCATTCATTGCTTTCAGGGTGGTTTTTATTGGTTTCCTCATTATCTGACTGTCCAAGTATCTAATCCAGGGTGGTGCAGTGAAGTAAATTTAAAATCCTACTCCCTGAATACAAATTGCCAGTAACTCCTGCTTGTGTTTCCTTAAGAGGTAGACTTCGGCTATTCCTCTCCTGCGGTGCGCTCGGCATCTTGCCTCTGATCTTATCTTTTGTACTGACAGTTATGATTTATCATTAAATAAGGAAGAGATATGGCACTCAAAAAAATCACAGTCAAATATTGTGCCAAACATGGGGCTTGAAGACCTGATTTACTCTCCCAACCAACTTCAATTGCAGAATAATTTATTTTAAAAATACAGTAGACAAACTAAAAAAAAAAAGACAAGAAAAAAAAGTGCTCTCCCACAAGCTTTTGTGGTAAGCAGGCAGACTCAAATACAATCAAAGATGGACAGGCTGTCCTGGACTTTCAGGGGCTCTCACTGTATAGAGGGTAATCTACTGTGCCCACCCTTTCGGCAATTTTCCACTCATGACTTCATCCCTAGCAGATGTTTCAAACAAAAGGCGCGTTTCAGTTTTCTGCCTACTACTTCGAGGTAAGTTACGCTGACCTGTGTCCATGTGCTGTCGTGTGTTCTGTCCGATGAGCCCAGGTAATGTCCTTCTTGGATGATGCCTACATCAAATGTCCAAAGCACAGCGCAGACCTGAATCACTATACTTCACTTCCCAAAACACCATATGTAGGTTACCTGTGCTCAGAACAACCAAGATGTTGGAACACGTTACTTCTGAAACAGGTGAGTCATTATGGGGGACCCCAACAAATGTCCTGTAGCGATAATCTAATTGTAATATTCAACTATTTATTAGTGTTATAAACTCGTGTTAACTTTTAATACGCCACTGCTAATTACCAAATTACATGGTGACATCATCAGTTGGTTTCTGATGCCTTATTTAAAAGTGTAGCCTGGGCTAGCTTGGTTAACATGCATTCATAATTCACTTTAATATTACATGGAATGCAGCAGGGGGTCAAAGACTTATTGCTTTCTCTACACTATTGGCAAGACGTCTAATAGTTTTAAAGTGGAAGGATGCAGCCCCACCCACGGTTTCACATTGGATTAGGGATGTATTATTCCATCTTAAATTAGAGAAAATTAGGTTTGTTTTGAGAGGCTCTGTAAATAAGTTTAATAAAGTCTGGAAACCCTTTCTGATATTTTTTGACCAACCATCTACAACAGGTTCAGGAGTGACCTTTCTTTCTTTATTTTTAATTGTATTTATTTTTTTTTTTTTTTTTTGTTTGGTTTTGTTGTTGGTTTTTTTGTTGATTTTG
>VURO01028209.1:0-21194 GCA_015108175.1 Pelvicachromis taeniatus
ATAACATTCACTGAAGGCAAAAATATTAATATGCTCCCTTAATTCCTTTATAGAGAAGCAACCTTGAAATCAAACAGCTAATAAAAAAAACAATTTTGTGTTTAAGACTTCAGCTGACAGATCCCAGTCGAGCGGCCGTTAGCGGCCGTTATCGGGAGCACGCCTGCTCAATGAGCTGTAACTACAAAAGTAAAACTGAAAAGAGACAAATGAGCACCTTCCCGCTCAAACGGCTCCCAACGGTAACAGTTAAAGACGCAGTGGCTGTGTCATTTAGGCCTATCAGAGGGGCTGAGCAGAGGTAGGTGGCATTACCTGAGCTGTATCATTTACCTACATTTACCTATGTGCAAGGCGACACTCGTCACTATGTTATTTACCTAAAGTGGTGTACAGTTAGCAGGCAGTAAGTGTAGGGCTGCTGTGTCAGACAGTAATTGCTGTTTGGATAAAGGCTGAAAGAGACCGAGCTTACAGTTAGTCTGGCTTTAGTCAGGACGTCTAAGCCGGGATTTTATTTTGGAAATGATCTAATAAAAAAAGGGGGCGTTTCGCTGTTTTATTGAAGAGCACGAGTCACCGATTTACATAAAAAAATGGGTATTTTACATAAGCAGCGACGATCAAATCCTCTTTATTTTTACAAAAAGGATGTCTGCTGTTTTTCAGTAATTGATATTTGGATTATGCTCACTCATTCATACCTATGGACAATTTAGATTTATCGATTAACCCGACCGACATATCTATGTCTTTGGGCTGTGGGAGCAAGCAACAGTACCCGGAGACGACGCCCGCAGAAGAGGATGGATTTCTGAGATTTACATTTTTTAGATGACTGGATGATAAATGGACGTTTGGATAGATGGACTGTTTTGTTCATGCTTCATTTTAAGGGTAATACCGGCGGCCTCAGCCGGGACCAACCCAGTTTGTCGGGAAAATGCAGGGAGCTCCGACAAAGTGGAGCTCAAAGAGCAGCGACAAGAGTCTAAGATTTACAAAACAGGGCAAAATAGTGTGTAATCCTCAAACAGCGCTCGTAGGTGTGGTTAGTTTTACAGGCGATTGCGTTGTTTTCTAAGCAGGCGCAGTCAATTCACTTCACTATCAAGCACAAAAAAAAAAAAAAAAAAAACAATTGGCAGAAAACTAAGTCGCAAATCAGTTTGTGCTCTTCATTTAAATATTCTCCTCCCTGATTTTTAAAATGAGAACTCTCAGAATTACATCCATAACAGGTTCCCATCTCTTACATCTTCTCACTGCGCTCTTTGTGAATAATGACAGTATAGTTTTTTTTAACCATTTTTTTTTAACGCTGACACCCAGTTTACTTTGTGCCTCACTAAATCTGCTCCCAGATGCATTTTTCCCCTCGGTTTTGTTATGCAAGTCGATCTGCACACAAGCTCCACTGCGTTATTTTAATATTGATTACTGGTATCTTCACTGATTCTTACAAAAAAAGCAACATTTAAAATTATTGATGATGTTTCATTGCTAGAGCAAATTTGATTGAGTAATTTATAAATCTTGCCAATAAAGCTGCAGTTTGTAGTTAACGCATTCTATTGTTTTAAAGAGTTTGTGTTTGTTCACAGCACTCGCCGGTCTGGCCCGATGATGCTGAAGCTTTTTTTAAAGCCTTGTCAATATACAGTAATTTATTAGAGGCCAGCAGGATCACACTGACATTTAAACCTTTCCTCTTACATTCCAGCCATAAATCAGAGGAGTCAGCTGCTCTTTTACTCGATGCTGAAGTGCAAACAGATGACAGGTGATATATACTGTGCCCGTGTGTCATCACCACTAATCAGTGAGCTGATTCCATCATATTCTGCCAGCCTTTGTTTGAATGTTATTGTTAATTTCATGGTAGCAATGATGAGAAAATGAGTTCCTCGCCCGAAGCCACATGCTGTTTCGTGTTTACCTGCTGATTCTTCTTCTGGAGAAACCACATTTACAGCTATAGATGAGGAGTGTCTGAGCTTGCATTACACAGCCTGATACAGGTATGGCTTTGATACGCGTCAAATAGCGATAATGTTTGTGGGTGTTAATGTATGTAGCTGTATGATGAAGAGAGATAAGGACAGGAACTGAAGCCTTGAGGTAATAATTCCTTAATTAAATGAAAACCATAATTAACAGAAACCTCAAAGAGGATCATCAGTGCACTAAACTCTCCCAATAACAAAACTGAACGTGCTGAGTAAGATAACAGTAGATTTAATAGCTCCTATCATCGAGGGCTTAACTGTGAAACTTGAAGTTGTTTTTCTAACCAGGTGTGCTTTTACTGCACTGACAGTGTGTTTGGGATCATCGTCATGCTGAAAAGTGAAGCTGTGGCCAATCAGATGTTTTCTACATGATTGCATGGTGGATCGAAGTCTGACGGTACTTTCATGTGTTCATATTCCACCAATTTTGGAAAGACATATATCTATCACATCTCTAGAAGCAAAGTACTGTCTGTACACAGTACTGTGTGTACAGACATATATAAACAACTTTTATGACCAGTAATGGGATCTGTAGTATTTCTATGAACTTGTGTAACTTTAAAACTACTTTGTTTTTAATAATGGCCAAGATTTTAAATTAAAAAATGACATCTACTAATAAGAGTTAAGCTGGACTTCTCTAGTGGTCGCTCAGATCCATCGACTCTAAGAGGAACTGGGTTCAACATAGACTTTGCTATCTCAAACATCCCTAAAAACCAAACGATACGTTTCTCAGGTGTTGTTTTATTGGACTTAAACATGTGAAATGGAAAGCATTTTCCCTCAACTCCAGAGGAGAGTACACAGTTGAACTTGTGCATGTTTGAAACACAGAACAGAAGACTCACCCTGCTTCCTTTCTCTGGAAAGCACTTGCACCCTCTGCTGCAGTCCAAGCCGTCACATGGCTCATCAAACTTGCCACCCTGAAGAAATAAAAATGGCGAGAAATTAGAAAGAAATTCTTGGAAACGCATGAGATACGTGATAGCTGTTTCAGATTCAACTTTCAGGTGTTTATCAGAAGTGGCCAAGCCATCCTCTCCCTCCTTCTTTAGCAGGATTGCGGGGTATAAAAGTATGACGCTGAACACGTCGCTACAAGAGCTCCACTTCAAACACCTTGATAAAAATATGACAACAATCAATCACAGACTGAGTTAACAACACAATGAGTCACACGGAGAATGTTTGCTGCTGCTGCTGCAGCAGCCAAACACTGACAAATTTACAGTAATTTTAAAGAGGACCAACGTTTTTAAGGTGGATTTAGAGAAGGATCGGATCCAGTCGGAGCTGCTTACTGACGAAGAGCAGGAATTTTTTATGTATTCTCCAAACACAACGCGTGCCATCATGCTCTGTGTGGTGTTATTTATGATCCAGTTTCACTGATGACTAGTAAAAAACTGAACCAGTGACGAGGAAACCCTTCACTCTGCAGGGTGCCATCATAATGTCACTGTGACCTGTTTGCCATGGCAACCAGAGGCAAGAAAAAGTGATTCAGTTGTAATGATGTGGACCTCAGAGGGCCAAAAACAAACAAAAAATCTTCGCTAAAGGTCAGTTTGTTGGAACTAATGCATCAGATGATACAGACTGCCCGGTCATCACAGACCTAAACATGCCTATATTGCAGCTTATAAACTCCAAGTGAACTGCAGATTAACCTTTTGGGTGGCATTCCTGAGATATCTATGAAGAATCACACAGCTCTTTTGGAGTTTATAGGCCACACAAAGAGAGAGAGAGAGCGAGAGAGAGAGAGAGAGAGAGCAAGAGAGAGAAAGCCTTTATAAACTGACGCATGACTCTGTAAATGTAAAACATCCATCCGTGCTGATGGGTCAGATGATGAGACGAAATATACGAGCGATCGTATGGATCTCTGAATTTATCGATAATGCCTGACATTTTGCAACCTGATCCCTGACAAATAAAGTTTTGCAGTCTTCATAGTTTCTGCATGAATGCAGGAGAAAATGCTCCATATGAAACAGCTGTTTGAACCTCTGTGCAGGGCCAAACTCGGAGGTCTTGACTGACATTTCACTGTGATGAGAGGTCATGGACAGGAGAGAGGGACAGAGAGAAGTCAGCCGAGGATCTGATGGAGATGAGACGGACAGGATGAGGATGAGGAGAAGTTGTGATGAGGTTTGAAGGTGTGCAGGGCGGAGTTTAAGTGTGTTCTGTATTAGATCACATGACCCCCGACTGTGAGAACAATAATCAAGGTTGAGGTTCGTTCAAAAGTTCCAATCCAAACAACTTCAGAGTTTCTTTGAGTATGAAACCTACAAGACAAAGTTTATAAATATTTTTAGCTTAGAAGATTAACAGAGAAAGACAACTACACCTGCTACAAGTACTACAACAGCTGCTGCTGCATTGTTTGACTGTAGAGAAAAAAAAGTGGAGGAAAATGCACAACAATGAGAAAGTGAGCTTGGCACAGAGTAGGGAGAGAGAAAGAGAGAAGGAGGGGAAAGGTCATTGGTGCTGGTCATGCTTTTATTCCCTCTGATCTCCTCTATTCGTCTAATCACAATGACAGAAGGAGGGCAACAGAGAGGGAAACAAGGGCGGGAGAAAAGAGGGGAGAAAGAGTGGGATAGAAATGGAGGGAGACCAAAAAAAAAGAGGGAGGGTGCTCAGATTAAACCTTTGGCAAAGAGGCTAAAGAGACGAGAAGCTAAAAATAGAAGCACAGCAAGTGCTTTGGAGCATTATTGCTACTCACAGTGAAATCTTTAAAATATTTTTTTTTAAAGGAAAAGAGGCAAGCATGGCGGGAAATGTATGGATATAGAAAATAATATCAAAAGAAAGAGAAAAGCAAAGGAGAGACTTCAGATTTGATGCTGATTAGTAGTCTGTGCATCTCAGTTCTCAGGTTTCAACTTTTGATTTTGGTCTGTTGTCCTCTTTTTGTTAAGCCACAAATTCTTCCTGGTGTATTATCCAATGAGAGCGCACCGATTTGAATTCTTTTTTCCCCGGGATTCTCAGTTCTGGGCTCCAATCCAGGTTCCACCTGAGCGGGGCGGAGATGTGCTTGGGCACTGGTGCTTGTTCACTTCCCTCTGTCCACACCCAGACTTTAAAGATGAGGGATGATATGTGCAAACAGATGCTAAGCTGCAGATCAGCGGGGGGGAAAAAAAACCCCTCAGAGTAGAAGCCGAGTGATGTAACGGTGAACACGGGAGAGACAAAACACAGTCACGTGCATGCGGTGAAGAATTACTGTTAACAGGAACACGGGAGTACATTTGGACATGCAGACACAGGTAGTACACTGTACACTGTACTTTTAATCCCAACACCCTAAAGCTCAAACATAAATGTCAAAAGAGACCTTTAAACATGACAGAACAGTCAAATGTTTCTCACTTCAAAGGTCAGGGCAATGAGCTGAAACCTGCCTTCACAATGTGAATGCTATTTGATCATCTCCTTTCTCGACACATAATCTGAGTCTGTGTGTTTAAGGCGCGCTGAGCACTTTCTGCTGCAGGACAACATAAAAGCCAAAGATAGTTCATTGCTGGAGTGAAAGCAGAAGCAAGCTTTCTTGAGTTACAGGGTTAAAATTAGAAGTTCAGTTCACCAAAAGTAAAACAAAGACATATTCTTAGCTCTTCTTGGGAAACAAAATGTATTGTGTTAACCTAGTTTTAAGGTCTAAAGTGAAGGTGAAGACCTGTACTGATAGATAAGCAACAGAACTCCCAAGGAACTCAAACATTTCTTGCAGACTTAGACTTTTGGACAAATGAGGGCATGTTTCACTGAGCAATAAATAATAAATAAATAAAGTCAGATGCCTCTGCAGTGAGTCTCTAGAGAATGAACTCTAACTTCAGCATCTTGAACTGCAGGTTTTAGTCTTTGTTCAGCGATGCAGTCCAGCTGAGCCTGTAAGAACCAGTCCTCCATCTGTTGCAGTTTCTGGTAAGAGCAACCACTTAGCTCAAAAAACCTCCAGGACAGAAGAAATACTTCAGTCCAGGATGGTAAAGCTGGACTACATCCAACTGCAGGGGAAACAGGGGACACTGATACAAAGTTAGGCAAAGTGGAGATTTGGACATTACGTTGTCTGAGACTTTGTGTTGGACTTGCTTGAAGCGTCCATGTGTGGAAAACATCTGCTCAGTGTAGTCGTTTACAGTTTATGAGCTCTCTAAATGCTTTTCAACATCAAGTAAATGTGCAACTTGTGCTCACTGTATATAAAACGATGAGAAAAAAAAGTTGTTTGGCATGCAATGTTTCCAATTAAATACATGGCTGCCTTCAGTTTGCTGAGCCAGGCGCAGCAGAAGTGCATCCTTGAAAGTAGGCTTACTAGTTGTCATGCGTAAAGTCTAGAACGCCTCCAACGGTCAACTGTCAGATCCAACTCCTGCCACGATATACAACTCCAGACAAAACTTTCAATTTGAGTACATTTACTCACAAAAGACTATTAAACACATGTATTCACGATCATCTGCGTGGATCCAACAGCGTGTTTACTTCCACTCTGACTTATGTTCACTTATCAATCTCGAGTGTTTACCCGCACTTTACTATCTAAACACTTTTGCATGTATGTGTATGTCTAACGGGGGGTCTTTACTCTCATGCTCTTCATGGACCTGAGAGACGCTGCTCGTGGGTAGGAGCTGACGTCTGGACTTGCCCTTTTCATTCTTATGGAATCTGCTGATGTTATCCAGAAGAAAGTTGAGTCTAGGGTTACCCTTAAGCTCATATACATTGCCTCTTCTCAAGCTATAGGGCTGAGACAACAATGCACGATAAAACAAGGCAGCTCATCTGTTTTTTGTTTTAAGAAAGGGGAGATAAACCTTTGTTTGCTTTGTATGTTATAGAATTTCTTCCTTTTAACATGATGGGGTGGTTTGATTGTCAACTGGAATGCGCGAGCATGGGACTATAAAGGAGCCGCTTAAGCAGTTCATATTAAGGTTATACACGCCCCTGTGTTGTCGCTTTAAAACATATTTGGTGAGTTCCATTTTTGTTTGATATGTTTCATCAATTCTCTGATTCAAATTTCAACCCAAAACACAGTTTTGTTTTATTTTTTTCAAATGCTAACCAAGCAGTTTTTGGTGCCATAATGAAACATCCATCCATTTCCTACAGCTTATATGGGGCCAGCAGGCCTAGCAGAGAAGACCTCACCATCCCTCTACTCCAGCTCAACCAGAGGAACACCAAGGCGTTTCCAGGCATAATCTCTCTAGTGTTTTCTGAGCCTACCCCGGGGCCTCCTCCTGGACTGGACATGCCCAGAACATGGCCAGGAAGCACCGAGGAGGCACCCTAAACCGCTTCAGCAGACTCCTTTTGATGTGAAAGAATAGCAGCTCTACACTGAGTCACTGCCTAACTGAACAAAGTTAAAAAAAATACAAACAAAATCAAGGCATACTTGATGATGCACCAATGAGTAACATCATTTCTCATTGTTCAGAATTTCCACAGCCTGTGGGCCAAGGCACCAACAAGAAAGGATACCTTGTGGGTATCTGTACCACTGTGTAACCACCAGAAAACAGAAGAAAGCAGCATGGCAGCCAGTGACCTCCTTCAAACTTAACAATGTTTGATTGCTGCTTAACCGAAGATCAACCACACGTGTGAGATGTTGTAGAAATTAGAAATAAAGGTGACCTGTGCAGTTTGTTTTTTTTTACACCTATTGAGAAAGAAGCTTTTGCACCACTTTGCGTAAATTAAATTCCAATTATGTTGCAACCAACCAGTTTATGCACGCAACGCGCTAAGCAAGCTAGCTAGCATTAGATGATAACTTTATATTTTATTTGTTTTAGAAATACACAAACAAATCACCTCTGCCCAAGATGATGATGCCAAAGTATTAAAATCCAGAACCTAAAATGGGACTTCATCAATCACTTGATGATGTCAGAGTCTGTCTATGCCCATCTTTGCTATACAGTCTGTGTACAGCTTGTTACAATGGTGAGTGGGGTGGAAAACTGGGGAAGGATTTCACTGGAAAAACAAGAGAAATCAAAAGCTGCTGCACAAACAAACAAAAGCTTTTTTTCTTTTCTCTCTTAATCAGCACATCTCTCAGGTTTTACTCCACCTCTCCTTCATCATCTCATCCTCCCTCTCCTCTTTCCATCACCATCTGTGACGCTGACTTCCACCACAGGAGACTGGCCAGCTGTGTTTGGGCCTCCAGCATTCCCCATTTACAACTGTTTATTTCCACGCGGCATGTGTCATGGCGTGTGCGTTCATGTCACGTCTAAGCACGACAGACTGTATATAAGCACTCGAGCACAAGGGCATATGTACAGAAGATAAATACAGATGTAAGTGCTCTGCATGCGTATGTCTCAGATCTCAGATCTATGGATGTATTTGTGTGTTTAAATGTGTTTAGAGGTTTGTGTACTTGTCCACAAGCTCACGTGTATTACTGTATGTGTGTGTTCCCCTGCACTGGGCCACCCAGTTCGAGACAGGTCACCAAGAACGGACAGCGGAAATTTGTGACACTATGACGGATCCAACCCGGACATCTGCTGCAAATAAAGTAAATCGCTTAACCTCCAAACGAGAGAGAGGAGACGTTTCACTCCGACAGCACGTTCACCGTTTAGAGATGTTTGACAAGTGCCAGATTTTTCCAAACCACGAAAGCAAGTGTGTAATGTGTTCATCTTCATCTAATATGTGAAATTATAGGAGTATGAAAAAGGTTATGCTAATGATGCATTTATGAATCCATCTATCCACCCCTTTACCTAAATCATCTATTACTGTATATCTTCCATTAGTAGCCTCTCTTGTTTCTAATAAACGCCAGTTTGAAAACATGTCACGACAAATAGATACCGGTCTCCAATAGTAGCCAGGCGACGGAAGTCCCTAAGCGCTGTCTTCTTCTTCTTTTTATTGGCGGTTGGCAAACAACTGAATGGTGCATTAGTGCCACCAACTGGTATAGAGTGTGATTGGAATGTCGCTCAAAAAAAACAAAATAAAACAACCTCCTGCGCTGTCGTTGGTCCACCCGCATCTCATCACTCGACCAGCTGTTTCCAATCAGCCGTCATCTATGACCAGCGGCATTTAAGCTGTTTAACTTTAGCTGTAAAACTGGATATTTGAAATGAGGCTGACACCGAAAATATGTCAAAAGATTCTTCATGTGCAGCTTTTGCAGATTGAAGATTTTTCAGATCCACACATTATTGTCTCCCCCAAATCACTATCATTGTATTTTGCCAGCTTTGGTCTTTGAACAACTTTTATGTTTTGTGTTCTTTTTCCAGCATTTTTTTTTTTATTTGCTGGTCTTTGCTACCGTAAAATTAGCAGAAAACAGCAAAGAAAAAAACAGAGCGGATGCAGTTTGGTGCTAAAGGGTTAAACCCTACAGAAATCCCACAGATATGGTCCTTTAACAAACAGTTGACTTTTGTGTAATCACAAGCTTTTCCTTTACTGATTTCATCTAAACAACATAATCATCATAATAGGGATACTCCCCCCTTTTCATTTCTCAATCCCTAATCCTGTTAGGACTCTGTTAATGTTGTGAAACAATTTAATGTTAACCTCTGAATGCAGCTGTGGTTTGCTTGATTCGGTCAAAGTAAACTAAGCTCCTACAAACTGCCACATCTCTCCACTTCCTTGAGGACGACCGGCAGAAAGTCAGCAAGAAACTGGGTGGGTCATTGAATCTGATAAATGTCCTGAATATTATGTCCTGTGCTACCCTGCCTATCACAATCACCTTAACAGGCAGCAACATTTGACGTGAGCAACTGAGCCATAAAAATATGAAGCTTGCAGGGACAAAATATTTTCATAAAACCGCAGAGGAGGAGGAGGAGGAGTGGTGGGGTAGGGTGGAGACAACTCTTCCACTGTCACTGAAACATTTGACATTTAAATCTCCGCGACGTCCACATCATCAATCACTCTGCATTGAGTTTGGAAACCTTCCAAACATGAAACCCTGCACGCAGGTGCACATTCACTCCTGACACCTTCGCATCGTGAAGACGAGTGTCGGGTATAAACTGAAACACCTGAGATACCAGCATGAAGCAAAAAAAATAAACACATCTGGCTCACTGACAGCTCAGATACAGTGCATGCAATTTGATATTTATATATTTATTTTATTATTATTTATGTATCTGAAAATGCACCAGAGAGTACAGGTGTTTATTTTTAAACAGCAATGTAACATCTTGCATCAAAGACAAATACTCGCAGGAAATTTTACCTGAACTTAAACTGAGCACGGATGCATCAAGGAAATCTTTTTTTTTTTTAGTTTTATGATAAATAACCGCTCTGATGAAAAGTTAACTAACCGTAGTTTCAGCTGTAAAAGCAAAAATACAAATACATGTAAAGCTCTCAGCACAACAATGCAGGCGCTGTGTACTGTGCATTCTCAGGTACTTCTCACGCAGTATTTTTTGATCTTTGATGATTTTTTGATGATCTCTGATCCATCCATGTCGACTATCATGCACTTCAAAGTGTGCAGGATTGCACGGGAGCACATTTGGGGTGGTTTAAGCCACCTCTGCGTAGGCCCTCCATTGGAAAAGGCCTCTGCAAAGAGACACAACTGCAGTACTTTAGCATAAATAACTAAATGAGGATGCCGTGGGTTAGAGCCTGGACATGATGGAAAGATTATGTCTCTCAACCAGCTTGGCAACGCCTCTGTGTTTCACGTCGGTGAACTAGGGGTCTTGCCACTGCAACCTGGGCCCAGATAAGAGACATGGCTGATTGAATGGATGGACGGATGGATAGATAGATAGATAGACATAGGATAGGAATATGACAAAGGTATGCATGATATTTGGCTCCAAGTAAACAGTATACAGACCTTCTCCCTTTTTGTGCAACACATGTTTTATTTGAAAAAAAAAAAAAACTTGAAAAATGTAGGTAATTATTTTCCTGTTACATTTGTGTCCCAAAATGCTTTCAGGCTTTCATTTATAAATGCTAATATAGCCTTGGTGACTCTATTAAAAGAAAAAGAAAATAAAAAAAACGTGAGAAGAATCACTGGGATGTCGACTCGCTGATTGTTGAATTTAGAAGTTGGAAATGTGTCAGCTTCACTCGAGCTGCTATAGTAACACCAGCCCTGTGCAAATAGGGCTTGAGTATTATATATCTTATCCAAGCATATAATTTTGCATTAGCATATAATGCTATAACTGCTGGATAGTTTAAACTAAGAGAGGCATTTAGACTTGTGTAAAGCTTTTTATTGTGAAGTGCACACCAGCAGTAAAGTAAACAATACTGTGCGTTACTCGATTAAGGTTTCTCACACGCATGTATCCCTCTCTCTCCTCTACTGCCATGATGAGTAGAGGCGTTGCTATTAGACAGGATTAGCACGACCTTGCTGGCTCTCTGTGTCACGTGCTGCTGTTTCCTTTTGTCTTTTTTTCCCCCCTCCCTCTATGAGCACAGTTAAAGAAGGATGTTTTTTAAGAACAAAATTAACTGGGGCGCGAATGGACATGCAGACACGAGCTAAACAATGTGTCCCTCCTAACACCGCTCACAGGGAAGTGGGCTGTGGATCCTCGGGCGCTGTGCCGGGTTATTAAGGATTTTTCTCTTATCAGACCATCACAAAATCTGGGGTGTAGCCGGTCACAGTGTGACAAGGAGCCAGCAGGGAATATAATCTGCCACGATCTTGTAAGATCATTCAGCAGGTGTCACACATTAGTAGATTTTAGCCCTTCATTTACAGAAAGTAAGAGCCCGTCCTCACAACACGGAGCACAAACACCAAATCCAATTACTGCATTTCCCACGTGGATAGAAATACGGCTGCGCTGACACCGACACCAGTGTGACCTCACAGGAGGGGGATTTTGAGGTCACATGATCTCCTCCCTCCTGCTATTTATGCTTCAGGTTTAGACACCCATCCCATCCGCCCCCTCCCCACTGGTATTTCAGACCCCATGTCCAAGACGCTGTCCACATCGTCAGAATATGAGCTTCCGGTCCGGGTCCGCTTTCTCTCTCTCTTGGCTGCTCCTCGGCACAGCTTTAAATCCACTCTCATAGCAAGAGCGCGTATATAAATAGACCCGAACCAACTAAGTGTAGAGTCACTTTTAAAGTGCATGTAGGGTCAACAATCATTTAAGAGGCCTGTTTGGTACAAGGAGAAGCAAATCTTTTAAAGCGATCGCAGATTTTACTTTTTAAATTCATTTAGAAAGAAAAAAGGAAAAAAACAGAAACACAACTCAAGCACGGAGACATGAGGTCACCGCTGCTGTCGATCACACAAGTCAATTTGGGATTCCCCGAGCCTGCAAAATTTTTTCCATCTTGGCTCAAGGAAACGATTAATCATCATTTTTTATGAGCAGTCATGTAGCAATTCTGATAGTCTGATTTACACCTGCACTTTGAACCACTTGAACTCTCGCCTCGGCAGCAAAAAGCGGCAGGCAGGCAGCCAGCTGGCAAAGCCGACACAAACAACCAGAAACGGGCTGCTTCTCGCCAGCGCGATGGCACAAGAAGAGACTCAAACTGCGAGCCGGCGTCGGGACAAGAGAGCAGACAAAGAGGGACGCCGGAGACGGTGTGATCGATGAAGCAAGCGAAAAGGGTTTTACTCAAACTTTGGCGACTTGTCGTGTTTTGACTTGTCAAGGCAGTTAAGATCATGGTGAAAACAAAGCAGCACCTCTGATTTAGTTAATGAACACCTGAACTTGTGCTTTTAGTGTGATGATTAACAAGTAGGTGATGAGACTTAATGCAGGTTCTACAATACCAGGAAATCCTGCTTAGCTGTCTAACCCAGCCTAAAGGAAGACCATGCAAGTCTGGACTCTATATAAAAGATGGACATGGTCTCCCACTGGTTTTTTTAGCCTTTACTGTCTTATTTTGCTTGGAGCTCAAAGTGATATTTCGTCAAGAGATGATGGAGTGTTATCAACAAAGGTTAGCAAATTTGGTTAGCAAGATGACTAGAATCCATCCATCCATCCACCCATCCAGGTTCAAGCTCAGGTTACCATCTGGACCAGCCGACGAGCACTGTGAGGGTCATGGTTTTTGACTTTTCCAGTGCATTCAACACCATCAGGCCAACTCTTCTGGGTGATAAGCTGACAACGATGCAGGTGGATGTTTCTCTGTACTGGATTGTTGAGTACCTAACAGGAAGACCACAATATGTGCGTCTTCAACATTGTATGTCTGACAAGATGATCAGCAACACAGGGGCACCACAAGGGACCATCCTCTCCCCCTTCCTTTTCACCCTCTACATCACAGACTTCAGCCACTGCACAGAGACCTGCCACCTTCAGAAGTTTTCTGATGACTCTGCGGTTGTTGGATGCATCAGCAGGGGTGATGAGTCCACCGGACTGTGGCTGACTCCTTTGTATCATAGTGCGAGGAGAATCATCTGCAGCTCAACGTGGCGAAGACCAAGGAATTGATTGTGGACTTTAGGAAGACCAGGAAAACCTTGACCCTCTGTTTCAATCCAGGAGGTTGATGTGGACATTGTGAAGGACTATAAATACCTTGGAGTACACATGGACTGGGAAAACTGGACCGGGTTAAAAACACCACTGGACTTTACAGGAAGTGCCAGAGTCGTCTCTATTTTCTGAGGCAGCTGAGGTCTTTCAACATCTGTTGGACAATGCTCAGGATTTTCTATGAGTCTGTTGTGGCCAGTGTTATCCTCTATGCTGTTGCATGCTGGGGCAGCATGTTGAGGGTTGCAGATGCCAACAGTCTAATTAAACTGATCCGCAAGGCTAGTAATGCTGTGGGGATGGAGCTGGACTCCCTTAGGGTGGTGTCTGAGAGGCAGATGTTGTCCAAGATAAGGACAATGTTGGATCACCCACTCATGACATGTTGGCTAGCCACAGGAGCACGTTCAGTGAGAGACGCACCACGACTGAACGACACAGGAAATCATTCCCGCCCGTGGCCAACCCCCTGAACAACTCCTCCATCTAACACACTGTAAACACTGCAATAGTTACACCCTTTTTGCACACACTCGTTTCTACTCTTGTTAATAGTCTTGATATTTGCTATTTCTTAAATTGGTAAAATCTGTAACATATTGTATTGTTTAAATAGTTTATTTTGTACTGTTACTGTCTTGCAGCAACTGTGACCCACATAATTTCCTTAGGGATTAGTAAAGTATTCTGATTTATTTACACTTTCCAGTCAAACTAACCACATGCCTAAATCCAGTCACCCAATCTATAGGAGCCCTATAGGAGCAGGAAACTATTCATATAAATATCCAAGCGTGCTTAATAATGGTTCTAAAACAATATGCATTTTAACACAGCTTTCTCATTTTTGGAGACAGCCTCAAGTGGCCACTTGTGGAACTGCAGTTTTTGACACTTTTGGGTTTTGTCTCCTTGAAAAAAAGTGTCTTTTTTAAATTAACTTTTTCTCCTGATTATGCTGAAGTAGCAGTTGAGTGTGGCTAGTTTACAGCTGCAATAAATATGTTAAACTATTAGACCAAAAGGAGGTGGATTTGTGAATTAGAGTTCTGTTCTGTATTTGGCTTTGGTTACATCCTGCTGCTCTTCCTCTTGTACAACACGTGTTTGCTCAGCTGAAGGGGATTTTTCAATGACCTCCTCTTTTGAAGTGTTTTATACAACAGAGTTTATATCAGACCAGAACGTGCTTACACAGTTTGACAAACTGCTGATGTTACACCACGACACAGTTACACACTGGATGCTGTGGTCTTACATTAGACTCTAAGGAGTAAAACATAATGCTTACTACACGTATCCATATTAAAATATCAGAGGATAACATAATGTCATCAAAGGTTGGATGAAGGACTGCAACAGAGTGTTACCAAAGAAAATGCAGTTAAATCAAACCTCACATCGTTGCAGTAAACATTAGCTTAGGATACAGAAGCATTCAGCCCACAGAGGTTCGTGCTGCTTTGTCGACCTGCCTCATCGGTCCCACAAAACTGGCTCACTGTTTTGCACACACCCAAAATTCCTGAGCTACTTTGATATAATCTTAAAAGGCAATGTGTTTAATCTCAACATGCCTTTTTTTCTGGGTGGGGGGGTGTCACTTTCAGGGCTTGAGACTGGGCACTGTTCCCAAAGCTGCGCTCTTTAATGGCGACTTTTGTAACATTTTTTTACTACCTGGTTTAAATTAAACAAACCACTTTTAAATCAAACATCCCTAAACATGCTTCTGTACACATTCTCACAGACTCAGGTGTGCAAAATAATCACCCACATAAGGTGATAGTGTCAGCCACCTTGAAAAAGACTGATATCCACCCCCTTTGAAGTACACTAAACACTCCATGCCTGAAGGAGGGGATGCAGGCAAAGCGAGTGGAGAGGGGTAGATAATGAGGATAATCAATGGAGGAGAGAGAGTTAATGTTGTAATGGCTTCCAGCAGGTACAGATGCAAGCAGCTGGTGATAAGACAAGGCTGTAATGGCGGTCAGGTGAGACCGGTGGGATGAAAATAATGGACACAAAAGTGGAACCCCCACTGAAGGCGGGGGGGACAGGGGAAAATACTCCTAAAAAAGGTTTGGTTTCACTGGTGGGATTTTTTTGCTTTTCACCTCAGAACAAAACCGTGCAGGGGAGGGATGAAGTATGAGAGCATGTGCATGTGTGTGTGTTTGTCTGTACATCACAATAGCACGACAATTACAGCTCATATATGTTAGAAATCTGAGATGTACACCGAATGTGCTGCAGAGGGGCAACAATACTTGTCACATGGCTTTACTGTGTGTAAAATGAACACACACACACACACACACAGCGAGAGAGAGAGAGAAAGGGCTTCACCTGTATAGTTTAGGGTTTCAACTAAACAACGTGTGTAAACCGATCGGTTGGTCCCTATGGATTGTAAAAGGATAAATGCCGACGAAAGAAAAAGAAAGAAAGGTGTGAGTACCGGTATGTGTCTTTGTAAGCTAGAGGCTGTGACAGGACAGCTACTTAACTGTAGCATTTTTGGCCCACAGGGCAGCTTAACGTCTCTTTGAACTATTTAATATAACCCAACAAAATAACACCTGAGAGAGAACAGATGAAACTAAGATGGCACCAAAATGACCAAAGCATGTATATTATGTTTAATAAACATTTGTTCATTTATAATTTCAGTATGTTTTGCATATCTGACATTGATTTTTGGAATTATACGATTATAACCTTGTTGTAGATTCAGCTTTAGATTTAGCGGGTTGATATAACCGTGGCGACATCACCTCACCGTATCCTCCCGCCAAACTCCAGAGCTCTGCATATAACACTGACAAAGGGACCTATTTTTAGTAGCGGAAGTTTGTCAGGGAGGTGTGAATAGACACCTGGCTGTAATTCAGGCGCTCATTTCTCATCAGTGTGTGTTTATACATGGGCTCATGTATTTCAGGGTGTGTATTCATGTAACGAACATGGATCTATACTTACACTAATCGCTCTCTCTTTGTGTGTGTGCGTGTGTGTGTGTGTGTTTGTGCGTGTGTGTGTACTGTTAAATTCCACTTGCAGACTGTAAGTAAACACAGCTCTGGCACCGGAGCCACAGAACATGTTCTGCCTCTCTTCTAGCCATCAAAGGAGGCCATATGTCACTTCTACAGCTACTATTTGTATTTTCTACACAATTTGTAATAACCTCCAGAACAGAGAAGTGACTAACCATCACTGAACTCCTCTCTGACATGTTTATCCGTTTGGTGCCTTCTGGAGCGTTTTTAAATTAACTATCTGATCATTAATAAAAGCTGTGAGGTACAGAGTGAGTGAAATTATAGTATTTTAATCAGCTATTTCCTCGCTGGTAGGTTACGCCTCAGTAACCCGGGGTTACTAAGAGAAAATATGTATTTCTGATCATCATTAGGTGAACTCGACCACAAAGAGGGTGTTTAACCAAAATGCTTGGAATTGCTTCAGTTGCTAGCAGATTGCTCAGATAAGCCATAGTTTGCGTGGAATTGGCCTACTTGCTGATGGCAAGTGATTGCAGGCATCTTCCATGTAAACTTTGGGTGCCGGTGGCAACCTGCTCGTAACCAAAGCAATTACAAAGCAGTTTTTAGTGCATACCTGTATATATATATTCAAGTTTCACCTAGCAACTGCCAGCAACCTCGAGCAATCAATCGGCAAGATATACATACTTTTTTAGTGACCTATGGTTGCCCCACATCTCTAGGCCACACTTGGGTCTCTAGCAATCAATTTCCTACTCAGCAACCACCCACTAACCTGTACAATAAAGCATTTTTCCCCAGTGGTGTTGTGTGACTAGGATCTTTGGCCATTATTAGACTGTCTGTGTCCGTGGTTGTGCACGTGGCTGTGTTACCTAACTTTGGCCATCTGATGAATCCATTCAGATGTTCACCATGTCCAGTTTTTCGTGACCATGCAGACTTGTATGTGGAGAATGTGATTTACAGTGGGCTGACTTCAAGCAGACTCGTTGGATCACCAGCTATCCATGTCTGTGTCTCCAACTGAGTATAAGCGAGGTCTCAGCTTACGACTTAAAACTTCACGCGCTCCCCCAAATATAGTTATGTCTGGCTCTGTAAAACCAACATGATGGAGGCCAAAATGCTAATGTTGAAACTTCAAAATGGCATGTTTCATGTCCATAACTGATTCTCCATCCATCCATCCATCCATCCATCCATCCATCCATCCATCCATCCATCCATCCATCCATCCAGCCATCCATCCAGCCATCCATTTGCTTCCGCTTATCCTTTCTTTGCTGATATATTCTTATCAGACTGTTTCTTATTACACTCTTCGGTGAGGCTAAGATGCCACAATCAAAATTCTTGTTATTTTTTATGTGACGTCCAAGTGCCATGAGTTTCATGTTGTAAACACTGTAAATTATTTGAGACAGGGTCTAGTTTCTTGTCTTGTCGGAGGATTGGTTGCCCTCTCATATCAGTTTATTAAATTTGAGAGCATAATTCCAAAAACAGACTTTAAAGCAGCATAAAGTAAAACCTCCTTCACCTAAATTCCTCTAAAACATTTCTAATGTTTCTCCTCCGTCTATCTACCGCTCCATGTATCCCTTAATTTCCTCTGATCTCACTTTATTTCATTCTTCAGTGAGTCAAGTCTTGTTGGCAAAACAAAGGCAACCACAAGCCTGATTAACTTTTAGTTGTGACTAAAGTCCACCTATCCCACCAGGCACCTCCCAAGCTATCATTAAGGATTTTTTCTTTGCCTTTGAAACTATTTAATCAGTTCAAATTTGGGATGTACGAGACGGCGAAGCCCACAGACAAAAATTCCCTCTGCTGACTCATTCAGCCAGTCCGTCCATCAGCTGTGTATACCTCTCATGTAGTCTGGCTTTTGCTGATTGAAGATGACTGCTTGTGCAAACACTTTTACCCACATGAATGAAAGCAGGCATTTCAGAGTCACCGCAGTCTGGCTACTGTGCAGTCAGACACACTGAACCACAAAAGCTACATTAGAAAAAGAAATACACTGAGATTCATCCCATTCATTCATGTGAGCACCAGAAAGAAAAAAGGGGTTTGTGTTGAACTTTACCAAGCAAAATACTGAATCTCAGCCAGCTTCACTGTTTACCAAAATGACCAGCCGACAGTACGAATTCCTATAGGATGGAATTCCTATTTTGTCCACAAGGGGTGATGTGACGAGGGATAAGTAAGACAAGTGCATCAAAAGGGGCGAAATCCAACTCACTGACCCCAAACAAACACCTGGAGAGCCTGCAGCAACACCACATGAATGCTTCAGTCACTTTGGATTTCACTTTTATTCTCCTGGCTAACCAACACCAGCACCTTTAGTCAGTTCAATTTTACTGATGATGGTGACTAACTGACTTGGCTGCAGGGTGCAAAGGTGTAGGTACTGTTATAACCTGAATACATGGGTGGAGACAGTTTGAAGTGCTGAGAAATGACATTCATATTATATGATTTCAGAAAGGAAGATCTTCACCTTTGCCTTCCACTCGTTACTTTCAAAAAAGTAAGGGTCAGGGTCTTACAGGGATTTAACTTTCACTGGTAGGACACAATCTAAAAAAAATAAAAATAAAAATATTTAGATCTTGATTGCATGCAGTAGTGAAACTGTGAAACATGTGGGAAAGTGAGACACAAACCAGAAACAGAGACCTTTAAAAAGCCGTGACTTTTTAAATAGCGTTGGTTACAGCCTAATAACTTTTACATCTTAAGGTAAAGGTTTACCATTTCTGTTTTGAGTCTCATTTTTATTGCAAGTTTCACTACTGCTCTGCAAACAGTTGGAGAATGATTGCAACAAAGTCAGCGTCTTGCATGCAAACTCCAGAGGACTGCTGCAATCTGCTAGCAACCAAAGCAATCACAGGGAGGTTTTTAGTGTAGCAGCCTAAAATAACAAAATAATGCCAAAAACATCACCAATCAAGCATTACATATTTTTGGTGCTTTCAATCTAAAATAATTTGGAACAGCTGCTTTTTAATAAGAATATGATTTTGCATAGCAGCTGTATATACATTTCTACAAACAGGAACTTCTGTCCAATGACATCCCCTAGCAAGGGTCCAGTGAATCCCCTGATGTGATGAGAGGTGTAGGGTTAACGTGCCTAAAGCACTTTGTAAATGCCCTTAAATGGGAAAGTGAATGTGGCACAGTGTTTACAGTCTTTTTGAGGTTTCTAGTTTGTACACATCCCTTTTTCATAGCAACTCCTAGAAGAAAATAGTGTCTCTTCTCAGTGTGAAGTGTTTCATGTCTGATTTGAAGAAAAGTCCATAAATGGTACAGGGTTCCTGGGAGTCAGGGTCAGGGCTTGAAAATATGTGAAGAAAGAATCAGGCTGGTTTCATTCAGCATTTTATTTTGACCAGTGCTCTGACAGAAAAAAAAAACTATCCTTGACATTCCTCTCTATCTGACCTTCTTATGCTTCGCCTAGAAATTGTCTCTTCTTTGGTGGTTCAGTGCCTAAATAGACATCCAATAATAATTTGTATAATACTACTACTACTATTATTATTATATTATTATAATAATACTATTATAATAGTATTATTATAATAATACTACCAAGGAGGCTGACGCAGGACACGCTGGAGAGATTATATCTCTCGGCTGGCCTGGGAACGCCTTGGTGTTCCCCCACACAAGCTGGAGTAGGTGGCTGGGGAGAGGGAGGTCTGGGCTTCTCTGCTAGGGCTGCTGCCCCCGCGACCCGGCCCCGGATAAGCAGCAAAGATGGATGGATGGATGGATACTACTAATAATAATACAAATAAAACCTGGAAGGAGGAGAAAACCAATGAGCATAAAAATCCCCCACATCCAGATCTCTAAACCTTACTATATAGCGTGCCGCATTACTCTGTTTAAAACCTAAAGCAAACCAAATGTCTGTTAGCGTCAGATTTTAGACTTTTATTCCCAGCTACCCTTAGCTAGCAGCCTACCAGCTTTAGCTGTTTAGCTTGTGAATGACCGTCTGATGTCACTGTCAAAAAGAAAGCATAAATACAACATCATTTTAATTTATATCTTTAAAAGGATGAAACTGTGTGTGATACTGTGTGTAAATGAAGCTAAACAGGTGGATATAAAGGGACACTTGGATCGCACAGTGGGGCTCTTTCCAGTTACATAAATGGATTTTTTGGAAAAAGAAAACTCTCACCATTAAAGGATGAAACTAAGGAAGAATTGGCACACGAGGAGGTCTGTGTGGGACTCTTTAGAAAACACTAAAATAAATGCAGGCACATTTGGCCTACAGGAAGAATGAAGCTATGGTATACACACCCATACCACCTCCTCCATCAGCTAATCCTGAAGCGAGATGGCAGGGTTAAAATATCACCCTGACACTCCTTGTTTCTCCTCCATCCTATAGCTCTGAATGTGTGTGTGTGTGTGTGTGTGTGTGTGTGTGTGTGTGTGTGTGTGTGTGTGTTTGTGTGTGTGTGTGTGTGTGTGTTTGTGTGTGTGTGTGTGTGTGTGGGGGGGGGGGGGGGAGGGGAGGTGTGGGGGGGGGG
>VURO01028210.1:0-10227 GCA_015108175.1 Pelvicachromis taeniatus
CTGAATACAACTAACTAAATTGTCAGAACGTCCCCGGCAACATACCTTGCAATCATGCTGAATTGGGATAAATGGCTTCCGTCTGTTGACTCATCCAAAGCAAGGGAAAAGAATGGCACTGAATTTATTTCCTTCACTTGTGTTTCCTCCACTTGATTTGCCATCATGATGGTGCGGTCGTGAACAGTTCTTGCTGACAGAGGCATGTCCTTTATTCGTTTGATGATCTTGTCTTTATACGAAAAGTCGCTAAAAAGTTCATTGAACACATAAAGCATGAATGTTTTGGCATACACGCCATCTGTGAATGGCTTTCCGTTCCTCACTATTGCTAAAGAACCAGCAAAGCTAGCGGAATTGAAGTCACCTTGTCGGGCCCAGAGACGGAGTTGCTGCTGACTAGCTTTCTCTCTGCACAGTAGTTCTTGGCAGGCTTTCTTCCTGCCGTCCCCCGCTGGATATTTCGCTGCAAATGTAGCATGGCGTGTGTCGAAGTGCCGCTTTATATTTGTCCGTTTCATCGATGAAATTTTATTATTACATATTAAACACGCTGCAGAACCTGCTCTCTCCACAAAGGCAAATTCCTCTGTCCATTCCGCCTGAAAAACTCATCGTTTTTTCTTTTCGCCATTTTTTTCTCAAAAGGGTTTGCGCTGCATGAACTAGCTAACTAAAAGAAGGGAAGTTTACTTCTTAACCTCACCACAGTCCGTGGGGCGACCGCATCATCCAATAAAAATAGAGGACACTGCTGTATTCTACCCCGAAGGACAGCTGGGATTGGCTGAGCCACCCGCAGCCTTAAATAGGTTCGGTAGAAAGCGTGGAAAGCGGATGGATGTTAAAATGCACTAGAATGTTTTTTATTTTTAACACTGTGGTTTTTTGTGAATTATCTGAGAATTGATGTAGTCATCAAGAGAGCCATAGGTTCCCGACCCCTGGTTTAAACCAATAAGTGGATGACCCTCTCTGCCTCTTCAGCCACAGCAGCCATACAACAACACGGCAGTAACTTCAGTCTGCCTTGTCTCAATGGACACATGAGCAACACTGGGATTTGCAAGTGAAACGCAAAAAAAACCCCCAATAACCTGAAGCCATTTATAAGGGAAACAAAAACCTTTTAAACCAAACACTTTATGAAACAAAGCACCTTTCCTTTGCATTCACACATTCACCTGAGGACCTGACAATGTACTTGGGACTTTAACCTGGTGTAGCTGATCACATTGGAGGTCTAAAGGGGACACCAGAAGTGGATAAAACCCCTTTTATTGCCTATTGATTGGAGATGAATGGCCTATTAACAGAAACCTGGAGGATGAATGACTCAACTATTTCAGTTTCCCCAATGGTTACTGTTATCCTTCATTTATCTTTCGTTTCTCTGCCTCTCACTCTCTCCTTCTCTTCGTGATGTCCCATTTTTCTTTCCCTTTCCATATATCTTGCCCACCCCACCTCATCCTTTAGCTGAATTGCCCCTGTCCATCTTCTGCTTCATCTGCATTACATTTTATTTTCACTGGTAAGAACTCATTTAGCCATCTCGGTCTTCTTGCCAAATGTTAATAGCAGTCTTCATGTTTAAACATTTTCTTTCTTCTGTAGGCGCCGCTGACAGTTATCAGTGACGCCACTGCAATTATGCTGAAATTGACTTGAAAAGAATTATTGTGCCACGGTAATCATTTTCCCAAAGGGTTAGATTTGAAGGCAGAATTAAACTTTAATTGGAAGCTGTAAATTGGAACTATGTAAGAGCAGCCAACTAATCAGGTATTGATTTTCATATTCAGTTACGCTCTGCGGTTTCCAAAAAGTTGTGATTTCTAAAATAGTATTACTTAAGTATCTGTTTTTTTTCCTTGCGTGTAATTATATTTCCAGCAGTCTGAGCTCATGTTTCTAGTCTGAATAATTCATAAATTTACATGTGATGCTGGATCTTTTGAAAGTAATCTTTGTGTTTCCATAAGTTGCAAAAACAGCAATACTATCACAAAGGTCAGAAGAGATTAATTCATTAATAATTAATTCATTAGTTAATTAGTTAATTATTTTGGACACCTGATGTTTGTCAAGTCAACTGCAAGTGTCACAAAGCCCACAAATACTTTGATTAGTTTAAAGTATTTCAGCAAATTCTGTTTGTGAAAACTGACGTTTTTTTCACTCTAAAATAAGACGTATTATTTTCTTCATGGGTTCTTTTTGTAGCATCTCATATGGACGAATTTTTCCTGCTTCTCCTGCAGAGAACCTGCAGTAGTCCTCAGCGTGCTGCTGCTGTCAGTGCCGCATTGAGCCCATTGGTGTCCTGTTGGGACTTTCTGTCCGACGACATGTTATCAGGCTGCTGAAATTACCCTCCAGACTTGGTATTCTCATGCAAATGACCAGTGCTCATTCTGGGTCGGGTGCTTGTATCAATCTGTTACATGTCTTTCCAGCTGCCTTTCTATCCCTTTAAGCTGCCTGTCTCTCTCTACCATTTCCTGTCTCGCTTGCTTTAATTGTCTGTCTTTCAGTTCCTTTTATTTCTTCCACTGGTCATTGCTTCTCTTCTGTTCTATTCAGTCTGCCTGCCTGTAGCTGCATGGTCATGTATTAGTGCACAATTGAAGGTGAAATAGTAATTTGTTTATACTCATTCACCAACGTTGTACTTGGCAGCATCCAATATTATTACATAATTAGTATTAGACAAAGACTGCATTCGCCCTCAGGCAGCTAATTATGAAAAACATCTAATTTTCTCTCCATTCAGAGCTGAATTGTCTCGTCATGCGCTTCAGAGTCCATCCATCTACCCACCCATTTTCTTAACTGCTTATCTAATTCAGGATTGTGGTGGTGTGGGAGGTAAAAGAGAGAGACGGAAAACCAGTCACACTCCCATTCAGTTCTACAGTTATCACCAATTGGCTTGTCTTGGACTGCAAGAGGTTCACCAAGCATGGCACACATGGTGGTGACAGTAGTTAGCACTGTCACCACACAGCACGGGGGTCCTGGGTTCAAATCCATTGCCTGGAGGCTATCTGTGTGAAATCCAGACTGAAATGCCCTAAATGTTATCATTCTATTAAGTGGCTGTTATCAGTTTCACCAGCACAATAGATTGTAGATACAGTTACTGTAGCTTTCATTTAAATCAGCATATTCATTCTTGAATGGCCAGCAGCCGATAGATCCACTTGTTGCTTTTTGCAACAAGTCTGTTTCTGTAAGAGTCTGTGGGAAAATGGTAGCGGTGGTCTAAAAATTGACCCCTATAGGCCATCACGATAAATCTGGGTGGGAAAGATGAAAAGCACTTGGCTCTCTCAATTTTCCATCACTGACGATGCCTTGAGCTGCTCAGCAGCCTAAAGGTTAAACTGTTTTGGGAAGTTGACAACCTCTGTCAGTGAAACTTTCTGAAAAGTTAAAACAGGTGTAGCGTTAATCACTGTTGAATTGACTTTATGGAAAATATCCAAAACAAATCTTGGCAAAATAACGATGCAGCGTGACTCTGCCCTGAATTGTCGGCTACGTTCATAATTTCATCCTCTGTTTGGCTGTCGAGGCTGTGATATCACACTTCCTGACCTCCATTAACCTTTACCTCCTTTTGTACGTGGTCAGATCAGGTATGCTGACAGACAGTGGGGGAGAAAGAATCCAGAACGATCTCTTTGATTTAAAGCGACAGCCGTGACACAAAGTGGTTCAGACCATCCACCATCAGTTCACCTCCATTGTATTAGCTGGAGTTACTGTGACGGGGTGGACACAGTAAATCTTTGTAACGCCTCTTAGCCTCTCAGTCATTTTGCTATAATCTCTTTCTCCTTTTCTCCACAGTCTTATCTTTATGAGCAAAGGTCAGAGTGTCTGCTCTTTTCTGTTCTGCTGTCACTGGACACGTCTGTTAGTCAAGTTCTTAGCTCTGGCCTTTAAAGATCAGACTGGACCTGCCACTAGACCGGCACGGATTTCCTTTCACCGCTCAGTTTTTTTCCCCCTCAGTCTGCCGCCACATTGTTCTGTATTATTTTAAAATGATAAACAAAATAAATAGTTGTTCCAACTGCTGTTTCCCATCTGAACTTATTTATCTCAAAGAGCGAAATGTCACTGTACAGTTCAGGACGTCAGCAGGGACAGTTTTCAAAATATTGAAAACTGCAGAACTTGCTGGAGAGTTTATATAACTTGTCTGGGAGCATCTTTGAATTCACTGGGAGGAACTGGTAAGCATTCTGCTTCCAATAAAATAGACGGAAACATCCATCCATTCGCATCCACTTATCCTTTTCAGGGTCGCGGGGGGCGCTGGAGCCTATCCCAGCTGTCTTGGGGCGAGAGATGGGGTACACCCTGGACAGGTCGCCAGTCTGTCACAGGGCTAACACACATAGACAGACAACCATTTGCACTCACAATCACTCCCGCATTCACACCTATGGGCAATTTAGTGTTGCCAATTCACCTATCCCCACAAATCCCATCTGATCCCGGACGAGCCCCACATATCGTCTACAGAGCAAAAAAAAATCTCTTAGTTCGACGTTATCTGCAGCCTCAAATCTAGACGGAAACATTCAAAACAATAATGCTCATCTCCTTCTTGATTATTATAAGCGTGCCTTGTTAGGACACATAGTAAATGCTGCATCAGTGTCTCTTTTTCCTTTTTTTTATAAGGTTTAAAATCTCTTTTGTGAATGTCTCCTGGGCAAAGATAGACAACATTGGCCTTGTATGGTTTTTGAAGGATAAAATGAAGGTCTCGGGTTAAACCTATAAAAGCAGAGGGGAAAAAAATGCAAACTCCACAAAGCAAGGCCCTGCACAATTCATGCTCAGGAACCTCATTGTGGAGGAACCAGTGCTAACCAGTGAGTAACAGTGCTGCCTTTGGTCTGCATTTATTCTCACAAGAGGAAGCAGCAAGCTAAATCTAATGATAACATATGACTTCAAACTACCTGATATCGCCTAGAAATGAGCCAGTTAGTGCGATCTGTTGTTCTTTTGTTGTTTTAGACCATGGCAAGATGCACGTATTTGTCTAGGATAGTCTATGAACCTTTAGCTGGAAGATTTTCCTTTGTGATGTGTTTTGTTATGCCAAGGTTTCTGTCGCTGCTCCTTCCTGCTTTAATTCCTTTATTCATGATGCAGGTCACTCTAAGCCATAATTGGCTAGGGTTCAGTGTTTAGTGACACAGCAGGTTTTTAAGGAAACATAATCACCAAATCTTACAAGTGGCCATCTGGAATGACACCGGTGTTCTGTAATCTGATCTTGATGGTCTAGATTTTGTCATCACTGCAAGAGGAGCTCCAGCAGCTATTTAGCTTTTGTGCAAGGTTTTGCAAAATGCTCCAGTGCCTTTTAGCCTGCCTGCACAGGAGCATTTTGAAAGAAAAATTTTCTCAAAGCTGATGAAAGAAAATGAGAGATGGCTGCGAGCGTGTTTATGTTCTCTACGGCTTTCTGACATACAGCATGCGCGCGTTAGCTTGTGAGCTCAGTGGGACTCTGGTCAGCAGCCTCCTCCTTCAAAATTCGTCCATCTGGTGTTTGAGCTCTGTGTCGTTGTTTTGGCCTGACCAAACATTTTTCCACACATTCAACCACACATACGCACTCACACACATACACAAACAAACAGATTGCCTCTCTTTTTCTGCTTTTAACACTTCTTTATTGTGCAGCAGCCCATTTAATCAACTGCAGTTGATCTGTCCAGGCAGACTTCTGTCAATAACTCCCACACTTCTGCATGCATTGTGAGAAGTGTGCGTGTTTTCACTAATGTGCACAAACACGCGCGCACACAGACACACACATGCACACACAAACAACTGGGATTTACCACTTCGAAGAACATCACATCAACTTACATTGATTTCCTGGATCTTACCTTGGCTCAGCCTTAAAGGGGATCTGTTATGCTTTTCCATATTTTGTTACAATGTTGTATGCTCATAATTACACTTAATGAAAATGTATTATGTGCCCTGTTACTCTACTTTCAGGGTAGTTTCATGTCACACTGCCAGTGTACTGACTTTAATGTGAGGGTCGGAAATAAACTTCCTCAGAGGGGGGTCTGGGTTTGGGAAGCACTCGTAGCAGAGCTGATTCTCCTCCACATTTAGAGAGCCAGCTGAGGTGCCTCCTAGGTGAGATATTTTCAGGCAGAGAACAAGGCCCTGGAGCAGACCCAGGATACAATGAAGAAGTTATTTCTCTTGACTGGTTTGGGAATTCTTCCGTGACTTCCCAGATGAGTTGAGGAGGTGGCTAAGGAGAGGGAGGTCTGGGATTGTCTGACTGCTGTGCCTGCAATGGATAGATGACAATGAACCTATAACTGGACCTATAACATGTATTTCCAGTTCAGTTTTTTTTTTTATTTTCCTGGATTTTGCATGATTCATAGTTCAGAATGATCGCTTTTCATATTATTCTGGGCCTTGGTACAGCCAGTTCATCCTGTCTGAAACAAAGTATTTTAGCTCTCTTTCTTCTCCCTCAAGCCAACTTTCTGGACTGGCAGCCTGTAATCAGCAGATGGGTGGAGCTACCTATCAGCTCAAGCGCCTGTGTGACCTCCTCCTCTCCATGACCTTATACAGAGCTGCGAGTAGAGAGAAATGTTTTCAAATGGAGCATTTTGAACAGTCTAACCTTAAGCTTTTGGCTCCTACGGACTTTTAGATTTACTGACCTCATTATTTGAAATTTAAATATGAACATTTGCCACTGCAACAGCATATCTTTGCAGAATGAGCTACATTAAATTTAATAGGATGAAGTGATCAGGTTTAGTGTCGCCGTCTTGAGCAGATCTTTTACAGATCTATAGTTTACACACAGACATTATCTGGAGATGGTTCTTTCATTGCTTTGAAATATTTAACGCTGATCATGTAGGGTCTTTGCCTCATAATATAATGCCCCTTGAGGCAACTGTTGTTGTGTTTGGTGCTATATAAATAAAATGGAATTGAGTTGAATATTGCATATTTGAATCTTACATGTAAGAAATCTGCTTCTGTTCCAAACCTGAGATGAAAAACCATGAATCCTTCAAGTTTTTAAGTTCCTAAAGAAAGTTCTTAAAGTACGATTTATATTTTAGTATAGCTTCTAAATGGCTCTAATGATGCATACTGTGGTTCAATCAATCTTCTTTTTTCCAGCTTCGTAACTGAAAAGTGGGATTTTTAGCTCATAATGAAAGGTCAAGCAATGCAATTCATTCCTTTCTCCTCACCAGAACTTATTTCATCTCATCCAATCTACATGGAAATCTGATACATCACGTATCTATGTGGGGTTTTTTTTTTATTCATATCTCTCTGCAGGAGCTGGAGGCTGGTCTCCTCTCATCTCAGACAAGTATCAGTGGTTGGAGGTTGACTTAGGCGAGCGGACCAAGATCACAGCTGTTGCGACACAAGGCCGTTATGGCAGCTCTGATTGGCTGACGTCCTATCTTCTGATGTTCAGTGACACGGGACACAACTGGAAGCAGTACAGACAGGAGGACAGTATAGGGGTGAGTAAGGTTTGGTCTCCATAGTCCTATTGTCCCCCTGTGAGATAAGTGTCCCCCCATCCCCTTACATCAAAGAGCAGGGGAGGGAGATGAACAGGTAGCTGTTATGGCAGCTATTCGGCTTCCATAAAACATGCAGTGTTTTTACACTTCCAGCATGATAAGAAACAAGTTGGCTATACCAGCAGGAGAACATCATTTAGATATATTTGTGAATCACTTAGTGTGTCATAATTAGTGCCTGTAAGTGGAATTTTTCAATCTGTTTTTGTATATGTGGAACATAGCTCATCCGTCTGTATTCTTCACCATGTCCTCGACACACACAAGCAGTCTTTCATCAACAAACACACAAAACAATAAAGTTTCGTAAAAGAGAGTTACAATTTTTAAATCATACCAACAGACTAAAGTACCCTCTTTCTGTTTTTGTGATGTTGACTGGTGAATGTAGCTGCTCTCTAAACCATACCTGCCCACGATCCTTCCCCCCCCCCAGGTTTCTCCCAGGAAAAATTCACAGTGACTGTCGCTCCCTGAGCCTGGCCCTGCCAGAGCTTTTTCCTTCCAACTATTGCCAACGTGCTTGCTCATAGGGGCCTGATTTTGGGGGTTTTCTCTGTTCTGTCTGTATTATTGTAATGTCTCTACCTTACATCATAAAGCACATTGAGGCAACTATTATGATTTGGCACCATATAAATTAATTTAATTTAATTGAAATGCTGTAATCCATAATCTGTAATCCGTGCATCCACAAATTTTGTTAGCTTGTCTTTTACCCCAGTTGCCAGATTGACAACGAAGCACAGTCTACATACACAATCCACACACTACATACAATCTCACATTTCACTGTAACCTGGAAACAACAATCCTATTTAGGGACATTATAAGCAGCTAATCACTGCATCCACATTCAAGTCAGATGCTGAATAAATGAGCTTGCTGTCTTAGCTGATTCTGTTGCCTCACTACCTACATCACAGACACAATAAGTGTTACACAATAAAATAAGTTACCGGTAACCAAAACAGTAACTTTTTCAATGTATGTGGCATTGAGTTGTTCAGTTTCCCTTACAAATCAATCTTTCCAGCTCCTACCCTATATTGCATTGTGGTGTTTCCCCTTAGGGATCAATAAACACGTTGCATTTATTGTAAGTCATGTGAAGTGATGTGTTGTTTTGTTGTGGCTTGATCTGCCCTGTGCAGATAAACTCAGTCATTATGCGTTTATCCTTTCATTTCTGATGTTTGAGCACATGTCGGAATCTGCTGACTCTGCAGACCTTCGAAAACCACATTTAGCTGCAGATCATGAGGCGAGAGGCAGTCAGATGGCATAACAGGATGGACGGATGGATGGATGGATGGAAATAACAATTTGGTTGCTTGTATAAGCACTTTGAAAAGTCAGAAGACTAAAAAGATTATATATAAATACCAGTCTACTTACCTTGTACCCTTTAATCTTTTACCATCTGATTCAAACTAAATGCAAATACCGTATATCTTCCATTAGTAGCCTGTCTCTTTTAAACGGCGGTTTCTAATAAACACTGGTTTGAAAACATGTCACGACAAATTGATGGCGGTCTCCAATAGTAGCCGGGCGACCTTCGACCTGGAAGTCCCTCCACGCTGTGTTCTTCTTCTTCTTTTTAAATTTTATTGGCAGTTGGCAAACAACTGAATGGTGCATTACCGCCATCAACTGGAATGGAGTGTGACTGGAACCTCGCCCAAAAAAAAAAAAAACCCTCCACGTCATCTGTCTTCCCACGTCTCGTCACTTGGTCAGCTGTTTCCAATCAGCCGTCATCTACGACCAGCGGCATTTAAGCTGGATGCGCGGCGACCGTGGAAGTGGGATTATTACACTGAACTGGAACTGTCGGCTAGCGAACCTTCTCACTGTGATTTTCTGGTCTTTTACTTCCTCTCGAGGAGAGTCGGGCGGAGAGAAGTTTTGGGGAGCACCACTCGTGCACTGGGCTACCACAGACAAGGAGACACTCGGGAGCAAAGAAGGAGCACAATTAGCAACTGCATTATTTGTGAACTGTTGGAATACGTTTTGGAGCACTGTAAGTAAATGCAAAGTCTTTTCACCTCAGTCTAAAAACCGCGCCTGGGTCCTCTTTCAGTCTCACTTCTGCGACAATTCTGTCTGAGAAGGGAATAAGAGCTGGTCTCCAACAACCGCCGGTCTCTCTTAAACGCCGGGCTGGCAGAATAATTTTTTGAAAGATATATGGTAAGATCCAACACGTAAGACTTATAGGCGTGCCCCTTCTATCAGAAAATGCTGATTTGTTTAATAGAGGCTAACCCCAGCTGTACACGATGAACCTTTTTATTTTGAATCTTAAGCCAAACATGTGATTATTGCATTTTAAGTGCAAGAAGGTTAAGACATCACTTGAAGTGAGACTTCGATGGACCCTTGGCCATTAGATCTTAAAAAAAGATATAATAATCTAATTAAGTCCAGCCACAATGGCTGCTGATGTTGCATCATACACTTGATCACTTGACACTTTTTGCTGTTGATTAGTGGAAGATGTGTGTGAGTATAGATGAGACTGAATAGAAATAGTGTCTTTAAATAAAAAAATATTTCATTTTTATTTTTTCAAAATAATGCAAAA
>VURO01028210.1:10247-20326 GCA_015108175.1 Pelvicachromis taeniatus
TCTGTCTGTTAAAAATCTAATCAGCCAAGGCCACATGCTAAAAAAGTGCTCTCTTTCAAGATCAGTTAGGTATTTCACTGAAGTACATCCTAAAGACGGAGCCAGAGTAAACAGTCAGATAACAGATGTAAAGGAAAACCAGTACCTCTTAAGTCCAGTAAGCATTTTATGCCATTGGAGGATTTTGTTCACATGTTTCTTTCGACTTGTCTCCATAAGGATCCCTGCAAATTAACCAAAAATGATCACGTTTGTGCAGCAATGAATGAGTACTGTTGACACTGGGTAAAATAAACATGAAATGATCAGTGAAGCTGTTCTGGAAATCCTGTGTTGGTCCAAAGCCTTAATCAGACACCTTGTGTGGTATTGTTTGTTAATTTCTTACCTTCCTGTGGCTCATTTTATTAGTTTTCCCCTCACTGATCACAACTAACAACATGGCAGAAACATGGCAAAACATAGGCATGAAGTGAAAAGGCCTCAGCTGGTCTCTGTAGGGCTGATTAATGGGGAAAAAAAATCAGCGAGATGGGTCACAGACACAGTGAGGCATCGCCTCCCGCCTCTTCATAGACACAGCACTTCCCTTTGGCGTTTTCTCATTGCACAAGTGTCATGTTGGACACTGTTGTATTTGTCCCACTGCGGTGGTGATACATGGTTTAGTATAATGGTACTAGAATACTAAGTAGTTTTGGTGTTGAAAGCAAACACAGTGATGAATCCTGTCAGCTCAGTGAGCCAGTTCAAAATATGTACCTGCATGCTCCCAGTGACTTGGACACTAGATCAAACAACAAACCTGCAAAGTTTTCCACTGTGTACATGGATCCAGGAAGAAAGCGCATTTGTTACAGAGCTGCAGAGAGGAGCCTTTGATTAGAAGTCGAACTGAGTTTTAATCCAGCTAATCTCAGAACTGTGGCTCTTTTCTGAGAAAACGGCTCCTAACAGTTTAAAAACATGTTAATCTGAGGTGCTACACAAACTCTCTACATACCCAGTCACATTTCAGAGGGTTTCTGAAACTTTGTGAATTAGTCAGCCAGGCTTAAAGAGTCTTCCAGAGGAGAAAGTTAATGGCAGAGTTCCTGGATCATTTTTGCCTTAGTGGGAAGAAGACCAGGGAAAGGAGTTTGTTGTTTTCCTCTTCCTCGCTGAGGATGACATCTTTTTTTTTTCTCTCTCTCTCTCTCTCTCTCTTTTTCCTCAGAAGCCTGTGGGTGCTTGGAAATACTGCAATCCATCTTTTCTTTATTGTCTCGTTCCTCTTTATCTGTTTGCTTTCTCTTGCCTGGAGGGCTGAAGATGAGGAAACAAGTCCTGCTCTTTTCACTTTTCCCTGTTTCTCGAATTTCATTTATTACTTTATTTTGTTTTCTTATTCGCCGTCTTTACTGCTTATCGCCCCGCTTCTTCTCACCAGGTGATTCTCCCCCCTCTGTCATTTTCCAATGATACTCATCGCTCTGGTACATCCTTCCTGCCGTTTGCTTTGAGCAGATGAAACACTTAGCCTCTCACTTTTTTGGACTGCAGCTTTCACTCAACTGCATACGCACAGAAACATTGCTCTTACCCTCCTACACAAGTCTGTATCAGATTTTTCTCAGCAGAACAGCATTGGCCCTGAATCCCAGCACGTCAAAGTAATGTAGTAATGCCTTCTTGTCCTCTCTGATGAGGTCTTTGTCTTGAGTCAAGGTCGCAGGTCTAGTTCATAAATTTTTTGGCTTTGAGTCAGAAGATTGTTGCTCACATCCTGTCTGCAAACAGCACGCTGTTGTTATTTTAACAATAATCCATCTTTCTTTTGGTCTCTGCAAAGGAACATGTAGTCTTGGAAACCACCTAACATTAATGGACTATTCCTGTGAAGAAAAACCTGGTAGAATTACATTACATGATACAAATAATACAATTTATTCCAAACATACAGATGTTGCAGATTAATTAACTGCTTTAATCTTTTCTGCTAATCAGTTTTTTTTTAAACTTATAATAGCTGTTTTAAGAGTTGAGTACATGTTTTATTTTAAGAGAGCATCAGTATCATGTTATATTTCAGATTTTTTTCTAGTGAGGATTTTCAGATGTTTCAAAAGACCAAGAATTTAAAGTTTTCATCCTCTAAAGAACAAAGTGAAATAAATCATACATAAAAGTCTCAAAAATGAATTCTTGGATTTCACATTGAATGTTTTTTTTCTCCTTTCAGTCAAACATAGTCTCTTTTCATCATATGATGTGATCCAAGTTCACTTTCTTTTGATTACAGAGGAATTAATAAGTTAATTAAGTGTCTAAGTTTTATTCAGTATTGGGAGAGCGAGTTAACCTGCGTGTCAACTTCAAGGGAGGCATGTAATTAGGGTAGATAGCCAGATGGAGGAGATGGAAAGAAATCCATCAGGCATTATGCCCAGAGTCTGAGAGAGACCGACAAACCAATTCACTGCTAACGCTCCACATTTTATGGAAAGATTTTTGCATAAAGCAGGTTAATGAATATAATTTCCTCAAAGGAAAAGTTTCCAAATCTGAAAAGATACAAAATGCTGTTAAACTTCACCTCTGCTTCCTGCCTCATCTGCCCATCAGAAACAGCTTGTTCTATCCAGCATGCTGTGTCTCCATTTGCTAATGGAAATGTGCTGTGTCCTTAACATGCCCATTATATAAGCTGGCAGTGTGATCAGCTATATTTTATGCGTTTAAGTACAACACAGATGTCATATCTATGCCTTTCATTTAACCCCAATAAAAGCACTGTGTGTCTACATAGGTGTTTCGCCAAGTGAAAACTAGATTAAACAGCCTAGACTGGATTCAATTCAATTCAATTCTATTTCTATTGCGCCAAATCACAACAACAGTCGCCTCAAGGCGCTTTACATTGTAAGGTAGACCCTACAATAATACATACAGTGAAAAACCCAACAATCATATGACCCCCTATGAGCAAGCACTTTGGCTACAGTGGGAAGGAAAAACTCCCTTTTAACAGGAAGAAACCTCCGGCAGAACCAGGCTCAGGGAGGGGCGGCCATCTGCTGCGACCGGTTGGGGTGAAAGAAGGAAGACAGGATAAAAGACATGGTGTGGAAGAGAGCCAGAGATTACTAACAAGTATGGTTGAATGCAGGGAGGTCTGTTAACACATTGTGAATGGATGACCTTGAGATTAAATTAAATTTAAAAAGCTTATAATAATAATTATACATTTGTGTTTTTAGAAATACAGAAAAAGCGCTGACCCTCCCTCTCAGAAGCTGAATCACCAGTATTGATGTTGTTGCTTTTAGAGTCTATTGATTAACGTTTGAAATAGACCGTCGTCAGTCAGACACAAAACTCGTATTTGTATCAGCAAAAAAGCAGAATAGTGTAGTGACTGATGAAGTATGACAGCGATGAAAGAAAGATGAACAGAATATTGCATCAGTAATTGCACCACATGTGGATGTATTTGACCCTGTACACAGTAAATGCACCCGTTTAATGATGCTAATGGGACAGTTGAGCTAGCTGAGTGGACAGCTGCTAAATCAATTTGAGTTATTTTTTTTGCTTCCTTAACATTTACTGATTTATCGTCAATTAAAAGTTGTACTATACTGCTTTTATATTTTTGCTTTTGATGCTTTGGTGAATGTGAGGAAATGTTGCTAAATATCATATCATACTCTTTAATATGAAGATAATTCCAATCATTGGCTAGTCTTGGGGCCCAGCCCCTAGCGGAGATTTTCCAAGATGTCAGGACTTTCGGTGTAGCCACAAGACATCCAATGACAGACCTCCTCTTCCTTCAGTCATTCATTCTTCAACAATGCAAAAAACAAAAAAAACAACAAAAAGAAACAACAAAAAGATAGGCAGTAGTCTTGGTTGTTATACAGTAGTAGTAGTATGGCTCTTATTCCCTTCTCAGACGGAATTGTCGCAGAAGTGAGATTGAAAGAGGACCCAGGCGTGGTTTTTAGACTGAGGTGAAAAGACCCGTAACTTCTCTCCGCCCAACTCTCCTCGAGAGGAAGTAAAAGACCAGAAAATCACAGTTAGCAGATTTGCTAGCCGACAATTCCAGTTCAGTGTAATAATCCCACTTCGATGGTCGCTGCATCCAGCTTAAATCCTGCTGGTCATAAATGACGGCTGATTGGAAACAGCTGGCCGAGTGATGAGATGCAGGAGGACCTACGACAGCTTGGAGGGTTTGTTTTGGGTTTTTTTTGAGCAACGTCACACTCCATACCAGTTGGTGGCGGTAATGCACCATTCAGTTGTTTGCCAACCAACAATAAAATTTATTGTTGGTCAGAGGGCCCGGTGGCGCCAGTGTCCGGCAGCCTCGCCTCTGTCAGTGCGCCCCAGGGCAGCTGTGGCTACAATGTAGCTTGCCATCACCAGTGTGTGAATGTGTGTCTGAATGGGTGAATGACTGATTGTAGTGTAAAGCGCTTTGGGGTCCTTAGGGACTTAGTAAAGTGCTATACAAATTCAGGCCATTTTTACCATTTAAAAAGAAGAAGAAGACAGTAAGCAGGGACTTCCGGGTCGAAGATCGACAAATAAACCGACGTCTATTTGTTGTGACATGTTTTCAAACCAGCGTTTATTGGAAACCAGCATTTAAAAGAGACAGGCTACTAATGGAAGATATACGGTATATATTAACATGTTATTTTTTTTCTCTGTTTGTATGTTTTTAGTCATTTCCTGGTAACAGCAATGCAGACAGTGTGGTTCAATACAAGCTGCAACAACCGGCGATTGCGCGTTTTCTCCACCTCATTCCTCTGGACTGGAATCCCAGCGGACGGATCGGACTGCGACTGGAAACCTACGGATGTTCTTACAGTGAGTTACAACACGCCGTGGCTTTATCTTCTTAGAGTTGGTTTTTTTCCTCTAAAATATGAATCCTCTTGACTCAGCATGACTTCAAACACATTAGAGTATATTTTCAATGAATGGAACTCATTCATCCTGTTCTTTATTCCCTTTACAGCTAAGGTGTACAGTCAGGCGTACAGGCTTTGCTCATTTTCTTAAACGAGCAGGTGTTTGTAGTCTTTTGTCTTCTCAGTGTTCATTTGCTGCTCTGCCCTGATTTCTGTGTTCTAATCAAAACACAACATATGCATGAATATCAAAAGCAACTCCAAGTATTTACATATACATGCCAGAATATACTTATCAAACAATAAGTATTCATATGCAAACGCGGTTTCCTGGGATTTCATCCACAGCCGTCTCTGTGTATTAGTTCAAGTTTCTACTTATATTTCGCCGGCTGAGTGGTATTTTAAAATAGAAGAATATAAAAATAGAAGGACATTAGCTTGTTTGCTTTGAATGTACTAAAAAGGAGAAAGAAATTTTACACATACGACTAGGTTTCAAAAGGTGTCTTTTGAAGGCATTCTACTTTTTCCATTTTTTTCCTAATTCAAACTGAAAGTCACTCTTAGAACAAGACAAATAGTCTTCTTTCATTATGAGACTCTTTGTCCTTCTAATAAAAACAACCCGGCAGCTACAGTGTGAAACTGTACCAACAGTGTCCTCAGGTTTTCTGAGTCGTTCTGTAGTTTGTTCTTGGTGATCGCCACTTTTACACGATCTCTGTAAAGCCTTTATATTCTTACATCTTGTACTTGCATATTCATCATTTGTAGTCTGCCAAGTATAAAGATGATTCATGCTAAAACCATTGTATATTCCTTATTTAACTGTATTTACTGTTGTCTGTGTGAGAAGAAGATGGATTTGAAGAAACATTAAAAGATGGATTTTGATGAATAGCCTATGGTGGTTTGGCAATATTCAAAAGTTACTTATGGATATATTTGTATGCTATATTTATCAGATGGTGTCACAGTTGTCAGAGAAGATTCCTGGTGTTCCTGCGGAAAACTAATGCAGCATTCACAGCAGAATCCTCCCTGGAAAAACAAATGTAATACATCGCGGGGAGCTGTGATATAGCTGCTGGTGACAAACGGTTTGCCTCAGTGTGAGAAATGCACTGAATGTAAATGCTTGGTGGATATTAGTCTTTTTTAAGGAAACACAAAATAATGTGTTTTGTAGTTAACGTTATAAGAATGGATGGGGAACATTTTCCCCGTACCGGCCTCCATCAGTGTTTAAACTTCATCAAATCTATGCAAACTGGAACAAAAAAAATATGTTTTATGATTAAAAACTTAATTGGTAGAATTAGCCACACACCAGAGCTGTTGGTTTCTGGAAGCAATGGAAGTGTGATGGTCTGTGTTATTTGCTAATAGTGCAAAACACTGTAGGAAGGCAGAATAACGTAGTATAAATGAGGAGTATTTTCACTATATCTTGAGCAAAAGAACTTTTTCCTGTGACAGAAAGATTTGTTTTTGCACTAGCATCAAAAGTGTGTAAATGACAGTAGGTGGTTAAGCTGGTCCTGAAACATACCAGCATCTACTGGATGGATTTAAAGTTTATACAGTGAGTCATAGAGAAAAGATTATTCTCCTGACTCCGTGAGGATGACTTTTTGAGTTAAATTATTACCAACCATGGGATCGTTTGTCTTAACTGTAGGTACAGACAACTGTGCTGTCTGCAGCTTGCAATTCAGGGGGTGTCAAATGTTTAAGTCAATAAACCACATACAGTGTGCAGGAGCACTATAAAATTACCTCCAGATCTATAGAACAACAAGTCCAGTTTGATTTTAAGCAGACTAAACATTGATTATGATTCAGATCTCTGACTAAAATGACATTTGAGTTCCTTGACGTCCTCTAGTCTTAACAACCTGTAACACAGTGATTCCTACAGAAACAAAGAGTAAGAAATACAAACATTGGTCTCCATCTTCACTGCATTATTCTCAAAACCATCCCATGAGCCAGACTGGTCCATTTTGTAGGCCAGTTCTTGCCGATAACCACTTATCTTTGAAATACGATATTCATACCAGTCTAAATTGCGCTCTGCTAATTAACTGATGCTAGAATGCGACGGCCTCCCAGCAGTGCTAAAGGGATGCGTCTCCCCTATTTATGTATTTTTATTCGTTTCTTCCCATTGTCGTATGTGTGTGTTTCTATGATGATATTTACTGCAACTGCAGGCCATTTTACTGCAATCGTTCAAATATACGTGTGTAAAATTATGCCCAGCTAATTACTGCGCTCACTATGTCCAGTGCTATTTCAGTACGCAGGTAGTGAGTCAAAAATAATCAACAATATGTTCTGGGGATAATTACAGGGATATGGCTGAATGTAATTACATCAAACATAATATTGTAGAACAAAATGTAATCTGGGACTTAATTAGAATGGCTTGATAGTCCACAGAGTCGACTTAAAGTAATGTTTTCAGCTTTCAATCGCAGAGGATGACTCAGTACTTCCGAGCCCGAGCCTACTGCTCTGCAATCAGCAGGAAATACACTGTACAATGCAATAAGAGCATTACTGCAAGCAAAGTGGTTGGCTGATTTTAAGTCTTAGGGAGTCAAAGAGTTGCCAAGTCCATTAAGAAACATTCAGTCTGAGAAATTAGTTGTACAACTGAAAAGGCTTTTGATGCTGAACTCAGCTGCATTAAACAGTTCAGTATTTGCAATTCGTTCTTTACCACCGACACCGTTTACCTCGCCTCACCTCAGCCCAAATCCCCGGCGAGCAGCACACAGTAACTGAGACTTCTTGATGAAAAGTGTTAAGCAGAATACAGATTCAGTCCTTGCTGGAAGGCTTTCCCTCGCTGTTTAACAAATTGTCTGCTACAACCACAGAATTACAGGTTTGTGTCATGCGGGTGTGTGTAATTGGGAGTTTATATATGGTAGCATAAGCATTAGTTGAATTACGATGCAACTCTGACACCCAGTTATAAACTGTAGGAAAACTGCAGAAACACAAGGACTGTTGTCTGTTTCAGGTTTATTTAACTTTTAAGCTTTTGCTTAAGATTCTGGTTTCAGTGTTTTGCTCTCGTTTCTCTTATCGTGAAATATATATATATTTATTTGTTTTTTTAGCCTCTGATGTGGTGAGCCTAAACGGTGGCAGCAGCAGCCTGGTGTACAGGCTGAGTCCTGGGCCGTGGCGGACATCCAAAGAGGTTGTCTCTCTGAAGTTTAAAACCCTGAGGAATTCTGGGATACTGCTGTATGCAGAGGGACAGCAAGGAGTCAGCCTCAGCCTGGAGTTAGACAGAGGAAAGCTACAGCTGCTGTTCAGACAAGGTACAACACAACACAAACATAATGGTAGCCATTTATGGGAGCAGACTTTTCCTCATACATACTGGAGTAGAAGCAGTAGTATTTCAGCGAAAATGTGGGATAGATTGTTTTTTTTAAAGAAATGTATTTAAAGAAAAAAGACACCCAACAAGAGAATCCAAAATACAAGATGTTATTGGCCAAAACTAACACCTGATATAAATTTTTCTGACCTCCCAGCAGGGGTCGTGATCTGGTACATGTCTGGGTGGTTTCCAGTGCTACTGCCTTTTTATAGATCATGCAGTGGATCCCTTCAATGCATGCTTTCTTCCTCACTGTGTGCTAACAGCGATGCTTCAACTTAATTTCCCTGTTGGTAAGGAGGACAACATCACAGGGAGGATAAACTCGAAGAGCAGGTCATGAGTCAACTCCTGTATTTTCAGTGTGCTCTGTGCTGCGGCACATGCCACAGTTCAGTATTCTACTGTGCACACTCTATCAGACACCCCAGGACACTACAGTGAAGCTGTGTTTACTATCTGATGCTGTGGGTGAGTTTGCGGTGTGAATGTCCCACTCCTGACCTTTTTTGTCTCCTTTGGGCGTCAAAAGTTTGCTCTCTCCTGAAAACTGTTGTGCTTTTGCACGTCTCTCCGGTCAGATTGACAGTTGATGTTTCCTGTGTGGCAAAATCAAAGCGCACACATAATACATGTAATGGTGGCGTCAGACTAGAGTGGTGGCGATCTGGTGATTGCACTGAATTTCTGTTGCATTAAGTGACCCAAAGCAAGTATCGTATTTTTCGCCGTATAAGACGCACTTTTTCTTCCCCAAAACTGGGGGGAAAAGTTGGTGCGTCTTATGCGACAAATACACATTTTGCCTGCATTAAAACTGCTCCTAACTTTGTGTGGCGCTTGCTCGCAGTCCTCTCTTTATGCTGTGTGTGCTGCAGGCTGGATTTGTGGCATGTACTGTGGGCTGTGCCTCCTCATGTCTCCCCGGGCAGTCTCACTTCTTGCTGGTCAGTGTGGGCACAATTTCGTTGCTTCTGTGCATATCTCCCGGGCACTGTATCAATCTATGCTGCCCTGAAATGTCCGCACGTCTGCCCTTCCTGCTCCATACGTTCCGCCTCCTCCGGCCAATGTTTATTGTGTGCTGTCCGTGCTCTGCTCCACCCTGCTCCTACTTCATAAGTTGCCCGTGATTGATGGGCAGAAAAATTGATCCGCCAAAGCTCCGCCCCCGAATCACGGGTGCCGTTTCTCAATTCTGAGTACGCAAGTCCGGACTCGCGTTCTCGGCAAGACCGGACTTGCCGAGAACACGAGTCCGGACCCGCGATTTGTGCAATTGGAACACCAGCGTACTCGATGATGTCACAGGTCAGGTGAACGTGACCGGGCTGGTCTCGTGAAATGCATGACGGGTTATTTGACTCCACCAAGTCCACACAAGTTTTTTTTGTTTTTATATATAAACTTTATTTATCACACTTTTAACATACAGTTAGGAAAAAACAAAGATCACTTAAAAGATAACATTGTAGTATTACAATGAAAAGCAATGAAAGTGACGGGGACAATGACATAAAAAGTAAGTACAAAAGAAAGATAAATAAATAAAAATAAAAATACAAGTCCACACAAGTCACCACCGATGCATGCTCGATAAAATGGACAGAGGCAGCGCGTGTGTGTGTGTGTGGTGTGTGTGAGAAAGTGTTCTACAGTATTTGGTTCAGAATCTTTTTTTTCTAGATTTTCCTCCTTCAAAATTGGGTGCGTCTTATTTTCCGGAGCGTCTTATAGGGCGAAAATTATGGTAACTCCCA
>VURO01028211.1:0-10068 GCA_015108175.1 Pelvicachromis taeniatus
TTTTGACTGTATGAATGTATAGATAGATAGATAGATAGATAGATAGATAGATAGATAGATAGATAGATAGATAGATAGATAGATAGATAGATAGATAGATAGATAGATAGATAGATAGATAGATAGATAGATAGAAAACATGTATTGTTCAACATTATTGATATCTGCAAGTTATTCATTAAAGTGCAAATTAGGTTCATTCGGTCCTGTCACCAAGCTTTATCAACCCATGAATTCCGATGACACACAAATCAAACTGCAGAGATGTCTTAAAGACAAACACCTGGATGACCTCTTTACTGAAATTCTTGAACTTTCTGCTTCTGAAATCGGCTTCTTTAAATTTCTTCTTCAGGAAATTTAAAGAAGCCTAGACAATTCTTCAGTTCTAAGACTAAATGCAGAAGAATCCCAGGTATTTACGCCCTAATGGGAGTTGACCCCTAAGAGGGTCGTTGACCCACGTGATCAGTGTGTGATGATAAAGCTGGTGTTGTAAAGGCTGTTAGTGCAATATCTCTAAAATTGGAAACTGAAAAACTAGTTCATGCATGTTCTTCTAGGCTGGAGGACTGTAACTCATTATCATTAGGTTGTTCGAAAACCTCCATGAAAAGCTTTCAATTGATCCAAAATGCTGCAACAAGAGTAGCAGCAGATGACAGCTTTTTTTTTTTAAATTAATTCAAGGTTCTAGAAATTTGCAAATCAGGGTAATCAGCCACAAAATTTGGTATTAGAAGCAGTAACAGATTTCTGTCTTAGAGATAATATTGATGACTTGAATAATTTATGATGTACAAGGTCCCAGAAACTGGAAATAGTCAAGTAAGTTTAAATATCTTAACATTAAAATTAAGAAGAGTACTTATGTAATTGTTCATAGTCAACATCCACCTCTGCTAGTACTTGCAATAACATTTTGTATTACCTAATGTAGAAATTTATGATATTTTAATGCGTTTAAAATGGGCAGAAATTGAGTATTGCAGCCTTGTAACCTTAAAAACTACAATATTGATAAACCAGCAGACTGTTATTGAGGTATGATCCACATCCACTGCTTCTCATGTCTCTCCTGTCTTTAATGTACAACAGAATGCAGTATGACCACTATAAATACCACCCTTTGACAGAGGTGAGATAGTTGAGACACACACATACACACACGTATATATATATATATATATGTAATATAGCATGTGGTGTCGCTTCAAGAAGTGCCCTATGAATAAGTAAGCAGGGAAACAGCATTCCTAAGTAATGAATACATAATTCTATGGAAGATGCATCCAAATAATAATAATAATAATAGTAGTAGTAGTAGTAACAGGGTTCACTATTGTACTACTGGTGATGAAATTTAGTCAATAAATCAGTACATTCTGTCAGAAGACCGGATGTTCTGATTTATTTCCAGCCCCTATAACTGACTAAAGGTACTGAAAATGTGACTGCAATACACAGACCCCATGAATTCTCTTAACTCTGGTCAGACCTGGCTGTTGAGCAGGCTAGGGAGGGTCCAACTTTACATAGTTCTTCTTTTTGCATGTTTAAAAGAGACTTTGTTTCAGCATCTCATATGGGCCTTTAAATTTTGCACTTCACTCAGTGATTTATTTAATTTCATTGGCACTAAAATTACATTGTTGAGTTTTAAAAGTGGAAATTCCAATTTTATTCCACATATTCCTTCTTTAACACTGCTAAAGGTAATCAAAAAGTTCATTACATTCAGTCTTCTATGATTAAACAGCACCTAAATGTTGTCATCTGCAGTACCATACTGAACCCTGTTACTGGTATTAGTTTATATCGTACAAGCATTTCCATAGATGTATGTCTTCGTTATATAGGAAGACTGCTCCCCCGCTGACTTATTCACAATGTTACTTCATGCAGCAACAGCACATGCTATAATATTACACATCTAAAACACAAGACGGAGCTGCTGGAACATCAGTTTTTATTCAATATATTCAGACATTCATTCCATATATTCAGACTTTCATTCCATATATTCAAGATTCATTCAGTATATTCAAGAGTCATTTCGAGTTTCTTTGAAAATATTCAACCTTTTATTATAATATATATATAATAACTTCCTAAATGGCATATACACACACTTCTGTGTGTTCTCCAGACTTCATCAAAGATGTTTAAAGCTCTTCTTTGGATGTTGGTTGTCTTTAATTCCATCAAGATAATTCCACACTGTTTATATAATGTTCAGTTCCAGGCTCTGAGGAGACCAGCCCATGACTGACAGTGTTCTATTGTGCATGCGTCTGTACTGGCACTATGTTTGGGATTATTTAGGGGCTGAAAAATAAGTTTTCCAGATGGTATACTGGATTAAAATCTGATGGTACTTTTCTGCGTTCAGATGTTCATTCAAATCACTAATAACACAACAGAGGCTTCTTCACATTTTTCAGACAGTCCTGGGCGTTCACTGTTGTATCTCTCTCGTGACCTACTCAATATAGATTGATGACTCTTTGGCTTCAGCATTCCATAAGATTAATTTAAAACTGGTTCTTTGCTAATTTGTTTATTCTAGAGATGCAACAGTGGTTTACCCTTTGAGTTAGGCGTCTTGTTATACTTGAATAATTTATAGTGACTTAGACTGAAAATGAGTAAACAAAGAAACCATTGTCCAAAAGAAACTTTGAAAGACCTTTGGAAAGTCTGCAGAACTATTACTCAAGACCACTCCAAAAGTTACAAACAAACTCTTGAAGCAAAATACTAAAAAATGAGGGATGGCATGTGTATGTGTGTATAATGGATGGGCAAATGCATGGATAAATAACCAGTCAAATTTTAGTAGAGTTTTCATATGCTGTCTTTTTTGGTACTACACGTTGCAGATCACTAGCTGGATGGAACAGCTGGTAAAGGATCACCCTGATGTTGTAACCATGGTGATATATGGAAAGACCTATGAAAAAAAAGATATTAGCTTGCTCAAGGTAATCAAAGTTTCAGATCACAAACTAGCATATACCAAACAGATACTGATGCACATGGATGTTTGGTATTTGTTCTCCAGATTGGCCTGAATACTGGAAAGGAAAAGAAAGCTATCTGGATGGATTGTGGAATACATGCCAGAGAATGGATCGCTCCAGCCTTCTGCCAGTACTTTGTTAAACAGGTAAGAGGGCTGCTGTCAATATACCTCCATCAGGTCTCTAGGGGATTTTCTTTAGCCACATTTATTCTAGAAACAAGAAAATAATTGCATTTCAAATAATGTCTTATAAATTTTGGCATTACAGGTTTTCCAAACAGGCCAAGCTTCTACAGAAAGGTGTGGAGATGAATCTAACATTTATACTACTTCCTATAACTGTTTTAGAATAATAATTAAGTTACTTATATGCAGATTATTACTGTACTGGGTATTGTGTTTTGCTGCAGATTTATATGTCAGTTGTACTTTTAAATGTTCTTTGAAATATTTGAAAAAATAAACATATGAACTTATAGGTTGGTTGCCAGTGACCTGGTGGATGTTAAAGAGTAAAACAAAAAACACACACACACACACACACACACACAAAGAGAGATGGAAAAGAGAGGCTGAAAAAGAGATTTACAACAAATCTTATTATTCCATTTGCTGTCCCGATTTCTTTCTGTTGTGAGGGGGAAACATCCTGTCTGACAAATGAATATAATATAATTTAATAACTACATGTCCTCCAGTATGTCAGCCTGCCCCTGATGTGCGTTCGTCTGTTCAAAACAGATTCTAGAGACGTACAAAACAGATGCCAAAATGGAAGAGATGATGAAGAACGTGGACTTCTACGTCACTCCAGTGCTCAACATAGACGGCTACATCTACACGTGGGAAAACGAGACAGTCAGTCCTCGCATTTGATAGATATTTATCCAATTACATTTCTAGGGTTGTGCGCTCAGGATCTCAAACCACAGATGAACAGGATATAATAGGATGATTATTGCTCAACATGCCTCAAGTACAAAATCATAATTTGTTTTAACAGTAAGATACAAGCAATAATAATAAACAGGATTGATCACAGGAAACATTTAATGTTGTGCTGTCATTTTATTTATGACTGACTGAACAATTTGCTCCACTCAGACTCGACTGTGGAGGAAGAACAGGTCACCAGGTCCTGAGAACTGCAGCTGCTACGGCACCGATCTCAACCGCAACTTTGATGCCAACTGGGGAAGTGGGTGATGTAGCAGTTCTCCAGTGAAAACTGGTTGTTGCAGATCAATACACATGAACAAACTTTCTCTTAAAGCTGATCTTATTAGCTTATTTTTTCAAAGACATGTGGACAATTACAATTTTTATGAAATAAATAATGACAAAGACAAAATGCAGAAGCAGTGGGTTTAAAAAAGACCTCATACGCCACATGATTTCATCTCATGTAGAGCCATTTTAGCAGAAATAACTTGAAACAAGTGTTTTCTATTGGACGTATCAGTATCTCACATCATTGTGGAGGACTTTTGGCCCACTCTTCTTTACAGTGTTACTTCACTTCATTGGGTTTCACCAACGTTCATCGACAGCTCGTTAAGATCCTTTCAGTCAGGTTGAGGTTTGGACTTTGACTGGACCATTGCAACATCTGGATTCTTTCCTCTTTCAGTCATTATCACTGGTTTCCTGATGTGCTTTGAATCCCTGTCCTGTTGCAGGCGTGTATGGCTGACTCAACTTAAATCATCACCTCCCTGACCTTGTAGTGAATTAGCTACGATGACGACTCCTGGGAAGATTGGCAACACTCTTGAATTTTTCCCACATGAATAACCCTTCTCATTGTGTAATGATGGATTTGAACTTGTGTGGAAATGGCATTATAACCTTTCCCAGATCGATAGACAGGAAAAATGACGTCTCTAAGCTCATATCTTAGCATTTTGCTAACACACACATGAATGCTTAAGGACCAGCAAACTTCCATAATCTCTGCTTCTTTAGAGGTGCTAGTTACCCTTCTAATACCACAGAAGCAGTAAGGCATGCTTCATTTTTCTTTTTTTACTCACTGCTTCTGCATTTAGGCTTACTTCTCATAAAATAAATAATCAAATGTAATATGTTGTGCTTTTCATCTGAGGTAGGTGAGACACTGTTTAACTAGTTGTCTCTTTAAAAAAAAGAGGGTGTAAAAGGCATATTTTTAATGCTTTAAAACTGGACACATACATGAGGTTTGACTGGAAAGCAGCCTTCAGTGGCTGTTAGAGGAATTACAGCTTTTGGCCAAACATTTTCAGCCTAAGGAGTCACCACTATGTAAAAAGGCTAACCTAAGAATGTGACAATAGAGGTAATACTGTTATACGTCTTTCATATTACCCTTCTTGGCGTGTATTCACAGCTGTTGGGGTTTCGCATAACTGCTGCTCAAAATTCTACCCTGGAAGCAAAGCTACGTCTGAGCTCGAGATCAAGGCTGTAACTGATTTTGTAGGAAGCCGAAAGGACCGCTTCCTGTGTTTCCTCAACATCCACTCTTATGGCCAGATGCTCCTGATTCCCTATGGACACCCCAACTACACCGCCCCCAACTATGATGAGCTGGTATTTATAAAGACAAATGCAATGATGCATTTTTTAAATGTATTTATTTTAAATGAACATGCACAGACATATGCATCTTTATGGTCTGACAATGATTAATCCTGCATGCATTTATATTTAAAAGGCAAACAGCCAGCAGAAAGAATAATTATTGTTAATTATTGGAGCAAAAGAGTAATGGATAAATGTGGAATGGCAAATGGGTAAATGCCTTTGGACATTAAACGGTGATGACAATAAGATTCCACACAAACTATAGAGTTTAAAAAATATATAAGACATCGTGCTTTCATGTTCGAGTGTGCATGCGGACCAAAACACAGCAGGCAGGACGAAAACATAACCAGGACCTTTAATAAGTATGTGTAGAGCAGTCCAGAAATTCCAAAAAGCTGACTAAATGCAGGCGCCCGGGGAAAACACAGCAGAAAAAAAACAACAACGAGGAAACTGCACAGGAAGGGATAACAACGCACCAACAGAGACAGATGGAAATCTACAAATACACCCAGATACACAAGGAACTGATTACATTTAAATCTGTATTTACTGTCTGTTGGAATCTCCATTCACCACTACATTTTTACTAATGGAAAGAGAACAAAGTTGTCTGGATTCAATGACTGTATGACAAGTTCATGTGTGATTCCTCAGATGACAGTGGGAGTGGGAGCAACAGAAGCAATGTGGAAGGTTCACAGAACTAACTACACTGTAGGGACTCCACCTGATATACTATGTGGGTTTATATACCAATTGCTAACCAATTAAATGTCTTGCCAGTGTCTCAGTGTTTCAAAAATATAACTGCTGAACTTTCTCCAGACCCCATAACCGGTTCAGCCACTGACTGGGCTCGGATGCAGGGGATCCCTTTAACCTACACCTTTGAGCTGAGAGACAATGGGACATACAGGTTTGAGCTTCCTGAGGATCAGATCCAGCCTACATGCGAGGAGGTCTACAGAGGAGTTTTGTACATCATCACCTACGCCCATGACAAGACCTTTAACGGCGCCGTAGCCAGCGCTGCTGTGAACCTTTCGGGCATACTGTTAGCAGCAGGCGTCACTGGAGCCATTCTCACATAGAGCTGTTTGATTTCAGTCATCCTGCAATATGCTGCACTCACATTTAGTTCAAGTAATTTTTCAGAAATAGTTTAAGTTTCATTGTTTTCTAAAAAAGTGCAGTTGATGTACAAATCTTTGTGCTCAATCATTCTTATAATCCATGAAGCGCACTTGCAGGGTATCTCCTCTGCCGCTGTCCTTTTCCACATAGTTTAAAGTTTAAACTGATTAAAAGTTACAGCAGTTTTAATGAGTTGACAATAGTTGGTGTGATTAAATATTCCCAAGACTATCAGGAGTTTTGTGTCCATCTAAGTGTTTTGAATGCCTTATATTAAAAATGTGGGGAAAAAAAAACTTTATTATTTAACAACAGTGAATGGTAGTTTCAGACAGCAGAGGGACATTTGAGACAACAGCAGTTTTCAAACAGTGTGCTTGTAATTATTCTTGTTGGTGATATTGTTTTATAAAATATAAGCTGTAGAATTGATTTATGTATATTAAGAGGCTCCAAGCTCTGTCTCCTTTATATATCATATGTTCTTGCAGCCACTAAAGCTGGTAGGTCTAAATTTCCCACCAGAATGTTCTTTCACATACAGGGAGGAGAGAGAGTGCTCAGGGCACAGGGACTGAACAGGTCTTAAACACACCATTTATTCCAGGGGAGAAAGAAAAAAAAGGAATTAACAACTTTAAAACACACTTATGCGATAAAAACACTTCTCTGAATACTAAAATCCCTGCGGACAGGAATAAATATACATCATTCCAAAGATAATACAACACAATGTTTCCCATACTCTAAAATCACACACACAGTCGTGTGCTTCTACTGTCCGGCCACGTTCAGGCAAATGTTCTTTATACTTAAAACCAGGAGAGGGGTTCCTCTTCAGAACTAGAGACCACGCCAGCCAGGAAGCCAAGGAGGAGCCTCCTATCTCGGCCCTGTCTCTCCCTGTCGGGCGCGTCGCCGCACTTGGGGCTCTCGATTACGGCAAACGCGACCTCCCTCGTAAAACCGCCCTGAAACAGACAGACACTGTTTCAGGGCGGTTTCAGTTTCGGTTTCACTGGCGGTTTCAGACACTGTTTCAGACACTGGCCAGCAACACTATCGGCACAGCCGCTGCGACCCTCCCCTGACAAAGCTGTACCTGGCGCACAACAGTGGGGGAAAGAGATACTCGCATATCTGCTCAGCTGTCAATTACACGCGTCGCGTCCTATTGTCACCCTTCTGGCTGTCGGGACTGAGTCGCCGTGTCACGCTGGCCAGTCAAAATGACCCGTCGCACCTCACGATCAGGCCGCAGGTCTTCTTCCACACACTGGGTTCCATGTGTTTCTTTTTCTTCTATCTCTGCGCTCATCCTCCTCTTTACAAGTCCGTTTGGTGGCTGATAGGCCACCTTCAGGGCACGTCCACACCTCAACAGGTGCGCGCTATTGTCCGCTCAGTCCACAGTGGATTAAATGAATATCACACAACAAAGCTTAAAAAAAATGCAATATAAATATCTGGGTAAAACCATGCAAATAAAATCAATACTGTACACACCAACGCACACTAAGATCAAAACAACACAAACAATAAAACAAACAAATTTCCACTCTGTGACAGTCTCTCCATTGAGGGACTAAAGGAATCCACAAATGATTAAAACAGGCATCACCTATTGGTGCATTTTTCCACCAATAGGTGGCTATTTTTCTTTCTTTACTGTTTCTACACTGTCCTTAGAAAATGCTTTGTTTTAACCGTGACCACATATTTAGAAAAAAGCCTTTTTTTAAATACGCAACCTGTACTGTTTGACTTCCTCAAACTACCTGACCTATAAGGACCCTACGGCGCCCAGAAATGTGCATCAAAAACTTGCCTGTCTTCTCAGCTTTTGCAGGCTGCCCAGATGTTGACACAGCTTTTCTTCCCCACATGCATCTCCAAATTAATTGCCCCACATAAAGCAAATAGTCCAAGGCTGAGATAAACTGTTGGAGTGACCATAAAATGTTTGACAGAAAACTGTCAGCCAGTGCAAACCTTTGGCTGAATGTGCCTCCTGAAATGAATCCCAGATACACTGAGTGTTTCAAGCATGCAACTTAATTCAGCTCGAATCCTCAAGATTAATCTCTTTTCTCAGCCAAACTTTAATATATCACTGGACTTGAGCTATTATGTGTTTGCACACACAGAGTGTTTTTAAAACGCTGAAGCTTGTGTCTGAGTCCAACTGAACTGCCTGCCTCTCTCATCCAAGAGTAGTGCTTTCATCTATCATAATGAAGAAAGAGAGCGTGATGCGTGCTTTGATACTCTATCTGGGACACACACACTGAGCACACACACACACACACACTGAGCACACACACACACACACACACTGAGCACACAGGCCAGAGCTCAGACAGGTCTTGTCTCTATATCTTATGAGCAGTGGCTCACAAATAGACACGATGCACTTGTCAGCAAAGGCGCGGGAACAAAGGCTTGGGTTGCTGGGGTGTAGTTAACATGTGAGCATTTTGCTGTCAGTGTATAACCACACAGCAGACAGACTGAGACAGGGAGAGCTCAGAATAAAGAAAAGACGGCATTCCTGCTCTAATTAATCCCCGCCGGCTTAATACTGAATAAAAAAAACACATTGGTGAGAATTATGCAACTTTAGTTCTTTATGACAATATCACAGTTATAAACACTCAGGAGACGCTGTTTGAGAAACTGTTGAACTTCAGATGGTGATCGCATCATTCTTTACTCGGTGCACAGGTGTTGGCGTTTGTTCTGCCTCATCACGTGTAGAAACTCTGTTCTATACTAAGCGTCTTAGCGACCTCTGCTGGTCAGAATCTGCATCTACTCTGAGTCTTTTGTGTAAAACAACAGGCCATAATTTCAAAATGTGTCTTATTTTAGTCAGAAAAACTCTTCGTTTACAGTATTTTATCATTAGGTGAACAAAATTTAATGTAGTAGCCTAAAGCTAAACCTGAAGTTTTTATCATCCATCCATTCATCTTCATCTGCTTATCCTTTTCAGGGTCGCGGGGGGCGCTGGAGCCTATTCCAGCTGTCTTAGGGCGAGAGGCGGGGTACACCCTGGACAGGTCGCCAGTCTGTCGCAGGGCTAACACACATAGACAGACAACCATTCGCACTCACAGTCACTCCCGCATTCACACCTATGGGCAATTTAGATTTTCCAATTAACCTGTCCCCACTAAGTGCATGTCTTTGGACTGTGGGAGGAAGCCGGAGTACCCGGAGAGAACCCACGCAAACACTGGGAGAACATGCAAACTCCACACAGAAAGACCCCGGCCTGATGGTGGAATCGGGCAGCACGGTGGCATGGTGGTTAGCACTGTTGCCTCACAGCAAGA
>VURO01028212.1:0-11502 GCA_015108175.1 Pelvicachromis taeniatus
ACATCTTGCTACTTCTGGCTCTCTGCTGTGTACTGTGCTTGCTGTTGCAACAATGCAATTTCCCCATTGTGGGACAAATAAAGGTATTCTTATTACGTTACTAATAGCTTGAAAACGCCTATACTGCCGACAATCGATATACGTCACCGTCCCAGAATGCATTGTGTGCGCAAAAACATGGCAGCTTCCACGGCACCAAAACCGTTTTAAACAACAAAGATTTAATGAATAATGAAAACATTGTAGTTATTTTCAAGTATGTTTTTATGTAGTGGAGATAATTTGTAACATATTTAGAGTCACTTGTCATAATAGTCGGGGTTCCCTTTAATGATGCTTCAACATGTGGCATTGAGGAATGATCCACCAACCTTCTGAGCCACAGCTACCATCAACAGTACCAACACTACAGCTTACCTGCATGTTTCTCTAGTCTCCTCGATCTCTTTTAGTTCGTCTTTACTGTGTAGGACTGCTCCGATGCTGTCTGCGCTTTCAGCTCCCAGCTGTGGTAACGATAGAACAAGTGAATACAAAGTCCCTCCTGCTTGTGTTGCGTTAACCATACAGTGCCGACTAGGAGGAAACGTTTGCTTTATAAAACACCGCTTGGTGTTTTGTACTACTGATACGTGACTCCATAGCATTAGGGATCATTGTAATGGATCATCAATACGCTCAAGTCTTTTATTTAGACGTACACCGAGTCTGCTCCTCTCGAGTGCGACCACTCTAAATGTTTGAAAGGGGTAGGCAAGTTTATCGGCACCCATGCATCGATGTGTTGGACGGAAAATATTTGAAAATACATTTTGCACATAACACGCTTAGCTCCTCGTTATTAACACAAATCAGTTAGGTGTGTAGTTAAGTTGAGAGGCAGCTAATTGTTAACAGCTGGGGGGCTCGTTGTGTACTTGCCTGTTGAGCTAACAGCTGCCGCCTAAGTTTTTGTCTCTCGCGTATCTCTTGAAGACGACTGTTCATTGCGTCTCATGTACTGTATCCTGACAAACTATTAAACACACTTGGCCGCTGGTGTAAATAAAATATTTTCACATAACGCTTATAGCTATCTGTAACAACAGCTAGCAACCGGCTAACGCAGGATAACCGCTAAAAAAGGAAAACTCGATAGGTTTTTTTTTTTTTGGAAACCTAGATAGGATAGTTTGATTTCCACACCAGTACGCTCAAGCTCCATTTATTGGCCCCTCCGCAGGTGGAGTTTGTTCAAATTGAGAGTCAAAGGCACACGTATATTTGAATTTCGCTATTGCTCCTATACAGTTATTGCCTAACTGGATTGGTTAAACCATCGAAGTATTAACAATGATGAGGTCTTAAGAATATAGCGATTTATCGCCTCTCTGGGCGATTGCTGGTGTACGCCGGTATTAACTAAAGAGTGAACGCCTTTGTGATTGAACGGACGCAGCGCGATGATGTCACAATTTCCTATCGCTGACGTTTCGTGATTCGTCTTCCAATCAGAGACGGTTAGTGCTTCTCGCTCTTCAAGCAGCAGCGGACAGATCCCGCAAGGCCTCCGGACTAATAATTTAACCACCAATCACAACAGAGAGCGCTCACGTTAACTCAAGACGTACCAATCACTGACAGAGAGGCCGATCTAACGCACCAACAATCAATCCCAGCACACCTCACTGCGTTGTTGTCGTCGCTGACTGTATTGGTGATAAGTTTTTATGCAGTGGTGCACTGAGAAGTCATTCTTAGCATCTGTTTTCTTTCAAGCACATCATGTTGTCAAACTCTTGCAGCCCAATTTGTCGCAAAGGATTCAAGTTGTGAAAGACACTCAGTAAAAGACGATGGAGCTTGTGCACTTTTGAGAGAAAATTGTGCAAGATGATAAAAGCAAGTGCTTCAGATAACTCAACTGCAAGAACGCATCGCTAAATACGTATAATTTGAGCAATAAAACATAGGAACACACACACACACACACATATATATTTTTAAGTAAAAGCATTTTAAGTTTTCATGTTTTACGTTATTAGAGCAAATACCCTAATATTTGAGAGCATTTGAATGTTGTACGTCAGGAGGAGTTTTAAAGTTGATTTTATAGAATATTTCTAAACTACTTGGTCGAGTGGGTAATGAGTAGTAAGGGCTACTGAAATATATAACACAATCCCAAAAAAGATCAGAAAAACATTCTTATTTGAAATATAGGTACACTGCATTCGGTCAAAGCAATCATCAGAGGAAAATTACCTCCATCATGTAGCTTATGTTATTGAATTTTCGTTGGAGGGCTGCCTTGCCTATGCAAAAAAGAGAAAAGGGAGTTTCATCGATCCAAGTCGTTCTCACTCTCGTCCCACGTCTGGGCGAGAGGCTGACTGGATGCGTGGAAACCCTCAGCTGATGATAGGATCCGTCATAGCCCTAACATGAACGTGCCATTTTTTGTTTTAAAAGCCGCTCTTTTGGCTGCGATCAGCGGCCGCTGTTATGCCAGCAGCGTCCCTTCATTCATCCTGCCGTTCACCGACTGCGCCCGGAGCCGTGGGAAAGACGGTTTCTACCGGGGAGCGATAGACGTCACTGAGTCCGGCACCCGGTGCATGAACTGGACCGAAGTGGCCGGTTTCGAGGAGCGCTACCCGGGCAAAGGCATAGGCGAGCACAACCACTGTCGCAACCCGGACGGCCGAATCCGACCATGGTGCTTTTTTAGGAACCACAGAGGCAGAGTAGACTGGGGGTACTGCGACTGTAAACAAGGTAAACACGCAGGCCTACAGAGCAGCAGCTTTATTGTGTTTTATACGGATTAACAACCTCAAAATTGTAGAACGTGGCTACAAATATTCCACCTAGAAGAAGGCGAAATTCACAGATGCACAGGACTCAAGACATGCTACAGCAGATAAAAGACCAGTATGAATGGAATGTACATTTTTATATGGGCTGAGGAGCTGTAAATATAGTGCTGTGCAGCTGAGTCACAGAGCATCCATACCTGTGGTTCCCCAGGGTGTGAATGTGATTGTTCCTTTGAAAGCATTTGTATTTTCAGCTTCCTCTTTTCTTTCTTTTTTTAACCATGTGCACCTGTATTATATTACAATTTTGGTGTCAGTTATTGAACGGTTTAACAATTACATGCCTGTAAGTGAGGTGTCCATATTCAGTGTGTTTACTATTGCAAAAGGGCGCTCAGCCACCTATGAATATTTAGGAGTATGTGTGTGTGTGCGTGTGTGTGTGTGTGTGTGTGTGTTAGCATGGACACCCAGGCATTTGCTTTAAGCTTCTTACTTTAAAATATAAAGCAGTTAGGTTACCGTGATGCATGCTCACACTGAGCAACTGCAAATAATAAATCAAAAGAAATCAGTAAAAAATGCAGTTCTTATCATCTTATATTTATCTTATTCATCTAATATCATATTCATCTTATGGGTTATAAATATTTAGACTGTGAATTGCATTGTGGGAATAACATGTTTCTCCATTTTTGAAGGAAAAGGTTGTGCAGGTAGAAAATATCAAAAGGTGTGACATAAAAAAAAACAGTCAGACACATCTTTTGCATTCTTTAATATTTTGCTTTTTGACATTACTGCCTTATTTTTTGTTTCTGATGTGTGAAACACACATGAAAACACCTGTTAGTATATCTGACGAAATGGCTCCAGAGGCTTGCGTCTAAGCCGGTGATCTATGTGTATTTTAGAGCTTTAGATTGTCTCTTTTTCTCTCCTGACTTTGTGCCAGTTTTAGCTTTTATTCCCCTCTTTAAACTCAGTGTCCCGCCCAAAAGCTTCTTTTGTACATCACATATAGTTTTACATCTACTTTCCTCAAACTCTCTTTCCATCTCAGGCTCCGTCCGTCTGCAAGGTGGCCGCTCCAAGCTAGACGGCAGGGTGGAAGTGTACCTTGGGGGAACGTGGGGACCCATTTGTAGCAACGACTGGGGGGACGAAGATGCTACAGTGGTCTGCAGACAGCTGGGCAAGGGGTGAGCGAGCACAAATGCGTACACATGTGCTTAAATTTGCAGTATTTATTTTATCCCTCCCTCTCACATACGTCTTCAGACACAGGTGCAGGTTCTGTCACCATCCACCGTTAAATTCATAACTGCTTACAGAGGTCTAACAGGGCTTCATTCAAGCACGCTCCTCTTTTCTGCTCGTACTCTTCTTGTCTGACTCTTACATTCCAGCCCTCCATTCCCTAGAGGCACTTAAATACCATGAATGCCGTGCCATTTACGTTGTTTCTCGCACACTCGTCCTCTCTCTGTTTCTGTTTCGTACACGCGCCTCTGACTGCGTCTCGTGGTCTTGATTATGAGATGTTGTCATGCTTCTCTAGGGAGCCTGTAGTCAGATTGTATATAACAGCAGTGTCCATAGTCAGTTGAGAAAGTGTCCTGCTCTCTCTGCAGAACAGAGAAACTCTTTGACTTATTGCACATGTTGTCACCAACACCAGCTCTGGCACACGTTCTGATACGAACACTTGCTTGCGTGTGTGTTTCTATTCACACAGGAGTCTATGAGAGTCCATAGCAGAAAGGAAAAAGGGCAAATGTCAGGCATATGTCATTTGGAGTGGTTGGTGATGAGTTTCACATGCTTAATTATTGAAAGCTGTTGGGTGTAAAAACTACTCACGGCATTGGCCCAGAACAACAGATTATTCATGTGCAGACAGCTCAAGCGTACTGCTAACAGGTTAATAAAGCTTCCTGCTTGTAATTCGTAACGCTTGTTATTAAATGAGATTTGGATCAGTGTTGGGTGGCATGATGGTGCTGTGTGGAGCTTGTATGTTTTCCTTGTATCTACCTCCAGGTTATCTGGTTTCCTTTAACACTCCAAAGAAGTGTTAGGTTAATGAGTCATTCTAAATTGGCCATAGAGAGAATGTGAGGGTGTATTAGCCCTGTTAGTGTGAGTCGGAATAGGCTCCAGTCCACCCGTGACCCTAAGAAGGATAAGTAATTAAGAAAATGGATGGGTTAGTTTCAGCTGGAGTATAAAAAAAAGCATTTCAAATTACTATAACTAACTTGTTTCCCTTTTGACATTCGTCAAGATTTTCAGGTCGTGCTCGAGCAGTTCCTCTGTTTCGTCCAGGCACAGCCAAGCTCCACTGGATGGCGGTCCATTGTCAAGGCAAAGAGCCAGACCTGCTCCAGTGTCCCAAGGCTACCTGGAATGGAGAGGAGTGTTCTCTGGTTGCAGCCGTTACCTGCAACCAGCAGCCAGGTAATTATAGGTCTGCGATGGGCAGATAGAAGTTTGTGATAATATAATGAAAGAAATCAAATAATTCTACAAACAAAAAATTTCAATCAACATATACTTTAAAATAAGAAAATAAGAAAAAAGCAGACGGTGTGTTCAGCAGGTGTGTCCGTTCCCATAAGGCTGGTGGGAGGCCGTTCAAAGTCAGAGGGCAGGGTTGAGGTCTTCCATGCCGGGGAGTGGGGTTCCATATGCGATGACCAATGGGATGACAGTGACGCAGAGGTGGTGTGTCGACAGCTGGGGCTGAGGTTGAGTCGTATTGACACACACACACACACGCACACACACAACACAGACACACACACAAAGTGATACAAATTTTCATATTCATATTACTTCTGCTCAATAAAACAGCATAAAGGAATTACATTACCGGTGTGACAGAAGTGAGAAAAAAAAACGTGTGGCAGAAAGATACAGAAGGCAGCTGCAGATGAGTTCATGTGGGTATCCTGCTGTCGTTCTCTCCCTCTGTCTCCAAAAGTATGACAAGTATTCTTTCCATTCAGGACACGCAGAGAGAGAGGAGCAAGCAGTAAAGAACATCTGGGGGTCAGACAGTGAATCAGGCTCATTGTTCCTGCTAGAATTCTAGCACCACAGAGATATGCATATTTAGCAGCGCTATACAAGGAGCAAATACATCGCAATGTTTATGTTTGCAGGGGTGTGCATGACAAGCAGTTTCCAGATATTAAACATGACATAGAATGTGCTCACTCTGTAAATCCTCTATGTAAAAGAAGAAAAGAATATGGTATTGTGTGCGCTGCATTTCGTATGTCATGTCCAATGAGCACATGTGTTTTGCATTAGTATTACTAGAGACCAAACATCTTAGAATTCCTTTCCTTTTCTTTGTAGTGGTGTTGCAAGGGCATGGGGCCAGGCGCATTTTGGCAAGGGTTCGGGCCGCGTGTGGCTGGACGAGGTGCGTTGCACAGGCAATGAGCTCACTCTGGAGCAATGTCCAAAAAGTGCAATGGGAGAGCACAACTGTCTACACTCTGAGGACGCAGGGGTGTCCTGCAATCCTCTTACAGGTAGGTCATCAGACAATTAGTGTTAGGAGCAAAGACATGTAAGTGGGATACACACAGGCATTTTAAACATATAGAAATCAAAGCTTCTCACCTCATACCAGAGACATCAGGAAGTTCCCATGACCCTGAGAGATTTTGCTTTTTGCTTTCGTTGCTCTTCCCACACTTTTGACTTATCAAGCACAGGTGTAACTGATAATATTAACAATAAGAAGCACTCTGAGAGCGCAAACCTTCGCCAAGGCAGCTCAATCTCTGGACTGTATTTACTTTTACGGGAGTAGAAGAGGTCTGTAGTAAAAACAAGTGCAGGGTTTTGTTATTTGCCTGTTTTAGTGCCCTGTGGAAACATTTTAACATCCTTGTCATAATTTTGACAATTATTGTTTTTTTGTTCCCCCCCAAAAAAGAAACGTATTCAGGAACATTGTACATGTATTCCATTTGTTGTGTATTTAAACAATTATAATCTGTTACTGTCATCTACACAAGAAGCTCATAATAAAATAATGTGATATTTATAATCTCCGTATATTATTCCATATATGTGTTTATTTTGTCATTACAATGGCAGTAAGAAACAGTTTTAAATAGCTCCATATAGCATTATTAACTCTTTGACCTTCATATCTAGTCAGTCTATTGACCTTAAAGGAGAGGTCAAAGGTCAAATGTGACATGATATTTAAAATTCGTACCAGTAAATCCCTACGTTGACCTTTAATAGCTTACACCTTGGTAGATGTAAGTTACTAAAACGTAAAGGCCGATGTCTCCAGTCATAACACTGGCTACATAAACTGACCATTTGGTTCAGACCGGATTGGCCAGAGCTTTTTTGTCCATTACAACATCAGTAATTATACTCTGAACGTTCACAGTGCAGTTGATAGCTGCGGTTGCTATTTCCTGAAAAACCTAAAAAAAAACTAAAAGTAAAATATGTGATTTTTGGGTGAAATCTGGAAGAAATTTATTCACATTAAAAAGGAAATTTCTCAAGCCGTTTGCCTCCAATCTCTCTCACACTCTCTCTCCAGATGGTACTATTAGGTTGGTTGGGGGTGCTGGCAGCCACGAGGGACGTCTAGAAATCTTCTACCGTGGTCAGTGGGGGACGGTATGTGACGACGGATGGACAAACTCAAACACACAAGTGGTGTGTCGACAACTTGGCTACAGGTAATGTGACGTATTTACTGCCTGTTCATGTACCTTTGCATTCATTCCAATTCATTATTCATAAATATCTTAAACACGTTTGTTTGATTGTGGATGTGTGTCTGCATGTGCAGGTCGGGAGAGACTCTCTCTCCTGGAGGGCCAGACACTCTGGTGCCCCGCTTCAGGGTGGGGTCAGGTCCTATTCTGTTGGATGATGTGAGCTGCACGGGTAAAGAACCAAGCTTATTGCTGTGCAACAGGAGGGAGTGGCTCCGACATGACTGTACACACCAGGAAGATGTTAACATTGCATGCAGCCCTGAGCACAATGGAGAGGGTCTTCCAACCAGTAAGAGAGTACATTAAAAGGTTATATATAATGGGGGAGATACATGGCTATATGTGTGATTATGTTTACTAATATACTGTAACGTGTATGTGAATATATACAGTTTTTTTTAAGCATAGTGCTACTTTAAACTTTAGACTGGATTATTATAACAACACAGGAAACATTGAGCGTGCAGGCATACATAATCTCTAAATCTTTCTGAACAGTGTTTTTCTGGAAAAGTGGTTTGTATGCATACAAACATACTGTTTTTCCAGAAATATCATTCGGGGCTCGTAGTTAGTCATAGGAAAGAAATGTATTATTTTACATACTCTTAATGATATTTTAATGCTCTCCAGTTTTACTGATTTTAGTCCATATTAAGACGTTCAGTGTTGCTGATCAGTTGATTTTGTTTTTCCCCCTCTCGTGTTTGGTGGGCTTTGGCCGCGTAGAGATCACCTCAATGCATATATGGGATGCCCCAGGAGTCAATCAACCGGTTATCCTTTCCAAGAAATGCATTTAGTTTCTATTCTTAATCAGAATCTCTAAGAGTTTCTATGTTTCTGTCCATGAAGGTTAACATTAACATGAAGGTTAACACCGCCTACACTTACAGTGTTAACCTAAACTGCATCTAAACTGGTCTATGTACCAACAAATAAAGCATACCATAATGTTCAACTCCTATTTATAGACATTTAGAAATAGAATTTGGAAAAAACCTTATCACTTGTGTCCGTCAGGTAATTGGACCTGTGACAGCTCAAAGATCAACATAAAAGATTATAAATCTGGGTTGCATGCTCAACACATTGAAGATTTCCTTAGACTGTTGCACAACAGACATTGCTCCATTTCAGATACCAACAGCTCATTGTCAGAGGTTTCCATCGTTGCTGCTTGTGCAAAAACAAAGCTCCAGTGCAGATCCATATTTAGCATAATTCTTTTATTTTACATAAATATATTTTAAATTACTGTGGCCACAATATAACTTATTGTATAATATCTGTCAGGTCCACTGATGGTGGGCACTAACTCTTCTGCAAAACTACCATCAGATCTGCCAAGTCATCTAAATATTTTCACTATGATTCTGGCATGCAGAGTTGAGGTTAATGTGACTTTTAATCACTTTTATGGTCCATGTGAGGTTAGCTACAGACTATTACTGACTCTCTGACCCCAAAGAAGCTGAATTCTGCCTGAAATATTCTGATAGATCCTTTTAGGGTTAGTGGGCTAACAAGCAGACGTAATAAGGGAGACTAATAAGTACAAGAGCTTATTACTGTCAGTAGCATAAATATAAATTATAAAGGACTCTTGCATCCTGGCTTTCCACTTGTATGTCTACTTTATGGTCAGAGAGAAATGGCTGTGTAATTTGGTGGGTTTAGCCAAATGATTAAAGCGTCTGTGTAATTTGCCATTCCTTTCATAAAAACAGAAGGGCAAGCTGATCTGAAATCTGTTTCTGCCACAACCTGCAGGCAATTAAAGCTTATCGTGCGTAGAAGAACAAAGCCAACATTTTCCAAGAGACAGAGAGAGAGGATGATATAAGCCATGCTAACCCTACTAAGCACAGCTGTCAGTTGGATTTTCCAGCCTTAATGACTTGGCATCATGGTAAAGTCATCATGACCAAATGACTCCAGTGCAGAAATTTACCTGCAAGTCACGGTAAAATCATTTCTGCCAGGCACCAGTGGGCACGTATGGCTGACCTATCGCATAACACAGGATCTATGTCTATAGCTTCCAGACAGCAATAAAGTTCTGCAAGGGTAAGAGATGCTGGAGGGTAAAGCTTCATACATCTCTGCCCTCAGGCTCAGATGGCTCAGGTTTCAGATCATTCTGCAAATGTCACCTGTACAAGTCTAATAAGTCTGGCCAATGACACAGAAAACACAGTTTTTTTACATCCTGAGTGAGGACAGGTTTGAAGTTTGTGTAGAGAGAGCACATACAAAATGAAATGGCTGTTTAATTTGGTGGGTTTAGATGGCTTACATTGTTTGGCAATAGTCTGAGGGACACTCTTACCCCACAAACATGCAACTCAAGAATTCTGTTATTACTGTGGAGCATTTATATGCGCGTCTGATTATATGTTTGTGTTTGAGTGTTTACATGTGTGAGCAATACACTACTTCATCCCTCGGCATGCTGAAGACAGATCAGGCTGTGTTGTTTTTGGAAAAGGGAAAAAAGTAACCAGGCAGCCAGGATAAACCAGGCACTCAGCCTTTCACTTTAACTCTCTGTTGTGATAGATCATCACATTAAGGCCGTGTCAGAGCAGTAATGTAGCGTGTGTGCGTGTGTTTACTTTTATTACTCATGCCGAGGGGATATAAATATGGCTCCACATAGTCACATTGAGAAGACCTTCCCTCCTGAACAAAATTCACGTCATGATGTAAATCATTAAAATCTACACTAAAGCCTTTTATGTTAATGCTGGCACTTGACACAGGTTATGATTATGACTGGGGTAAGCCTCAAGAAAATTATATAGGTAATGTTCACTAGATGATGAAACACAATTCTGTGTGTATGTGTGTGTGTTTGTTAAGACAGGAAGAACTGTTTGTGTTTCTAAGGATGGACAAACATTTCCTTGATTGCCAACACCAACTAAGATGTAAACATTCCCACAATTAACTCTCCCTACCCTAAATCTCACCCTTCTAAATTTCCTAGGTCCCAAATGCATAGTCATTAAGAACATTTTGGCATTTTTCTTTTAATGCAGTTGAGCCAGAATAATTTTATACCAAGGTTCCCTGCTTAGGGATGTTTAGACTACAAAACACACACCAAAAAATGATATCTCTGAAATGATCTCTTAAAGAAACAAAGAAAGAAGCAAAGAAAGAAAATTCCATGAGAAAATCTTTCTTCTTTCTATCTAGGCATGTTGATTCAGTGGCAAAACGGAAAAAAAAAATCTGATTTAGCTGAAACTTAGAAAGAATGTAAACTGATCCTGAAAATGTCTACAGATGGGAAAGACATTAGTATACACTTAAATGTGTTTGATGTGTATGTGTGTGTGTGCGTATTTGGGCATCTGTATGCTCACAACTATTAGATCAGATACTGATTCGATTAACAGTGTCAGTGAACAACACTTGAAAGAAAGAAAGAACAAGAGAAAGTGTGTGCGCACTGTGATTTTGGGCAAGAAAATAGACAGGTGTTCCAGCTACTTCACTTGTAGAGAACATGTACACACATGCTTTCATTCACTAGACATATCAGGTTTGTTACAGGAATGTTCAAGACTCTAGGTTTTAGACAACTTCAATCAACTGAGCCAGCATGTGATCTTTATGCACTATCAGCCTAAACTGTGTATGGATGTGTTCTTCAGGTGTACCAGTAAGACTAGTGGGAGGAGAGAGCCCTAGGGAAGGGCGTGTTGAGCTCTATCTGTCTGGTCAGTGGGGGACTGTCTGTGATGATGGATGGACCGATCATGATGCTGAGGTGGTGTGCAGGCAGTTGGGATATAGGTATGTAAGTTTATCCATATGGGAAAACCTGGAATTGGCTAATTTCACACACACACACACACACACACACACACACACACACACACACACACACACACACACACACACACACACACACACACACACAC
>VURO01028220.1:7760-24804 GCA_015108175.1 Pelvicachromis taeniatus
GGAGGTGGTGAAAGAGATCAAGTCGCAGCAAATTGCCAAGTGGGAGCTTGACCATCTGAACAGAAGAAAAAGAGATAACGAAAAACTAATAGACAGATTTGAAACGGAAATAGCAATGTTGGAATCCCACATGCCAATGCTCAGTGAGGGCCTTTTTCTTTATTTAACATGTTAATAAATATATTTCTGTTACATAGTTTAGCCATATAAGAGGACCAACAAGTTGATAACTCAGTTGTAAATACCTGCTGCTTCCTTGGTTAAGAAGCTTCTTTCAGCTGCTTCTTTATTTAGAAAGGGTCACCAAGCAGATGGATCAGCATGTGTGGCATATTTAACCAGGATTTGTGTTTTCTCCCACTCTTGAACTTGTTTTTTTTTTTGTTTTTAGGCACATGTATTAACCAATATACTAAAGGGCTATTCACTATGTTCTTTAATTGTGGAACAATACAAAAAAGGAAAATGTGTAAACAGTCTTAGCATTGACCTAAAAACTGCACTGGGTTCTATATAATAAATAGCTATTTTAAAGTGGGTTTTGTCTGCTGCTGCTCTTTTTGTTATTTCAGTTCTTGCTTCAGTTGTACCAGCACCGTAGAAATTTGACTAAAATTTTAAAGTCTTCGTTTTCCCTACTTACAGACTTAAGACTTACTTACGGAAACCATTTAGTAACCGACATCAACACTGAGATTGCCAAATTGCAGACTACTTACAACGCTGTGCTCCAAAGCAAGACTGAAGCCAAACAGGAGGTGGTGAAAGAGATCAAGTCGCAGCAAATTGCCAAGTGGGAGCTTGACCATCTGAACAGAAGAAAAAGAGATAACGAAAAACTAATAGACAGATTTGAAACGGAAATAGCAATGTTGGAATCCCACATGCCAATGCTCAGTGAGGGCCTTTTTCTTTATTTAACATGTTAATAAATCCAACATAATTGTCACCCAACGAACAACGTCATTCTTTCTTTTCTTTTCTTTTGGTTTTCGTCAACAGAGGAGGGTTGCAGACAGTGTTTACCGGGCTGGACTGTCATTAACTCCATGTGTTACTTCTTCGCTTTATCTGAGGAACTTTCACGGAGATCGTGGATGGATGCCAGACATTTCTGCAAGAGGCAAGGAAGCGACTTATTGGTGATCAACAGCAGAGAGGAACACGTAAGACTCAACATTTAAACAACACAATGAAACTTACTGACAAAATCCCCAGCTCTACTTCTCATGAACAGCACTAGCATACGTGTATGTTTGTGTGTGTTTTCGTGTACATGTGTATTTTCTATTTTGTCAGATGGCACTAGCTGAAATGGTAAAAATGACTCGAGACGCCTCGAGAGCGATGAGCCAGAGTGGCTTCTGGATTGGACTGAGAGATGCAGATGCGGAAGGAATTTGGACGTGGCTGGATGGGACAAGAGTGGATGAGGGGTATAAATTCTCCTAAAACTCTTAACCCATAATGACAAAGTGAAAGAATTGTGCTTGCAAATGTATTTATTTTTTCAAATTCAACATCTACATAAGTACTCACAGCCTTTGCCATGACACTCAAAATTGAGCTCAGGTGCATCATGTTTCCACTGTCAGATGTTTCTATTAGTTTTCGATTGAAGTCCATTGTGGTAAGGATTGTGTCAATGCACAGAGCTGGGAATGGGTACAGAAACATTTCTGCAACACTGAAAGTCCCAATAATGAGCACAGTGGCTCCATCATCAGTAGATGTAAGAAGTTCGGAACCCCCGTCAATCTTCCTGGAGCTGGCCGCCCAGCCAGTCTGAGCAATCACGGTGGAAAGGCCTTAGTCAGGGAGGTGACCAAGAACTCGATGATCACTCTAATAGAACTCCAGCGTTGCTTTGTGGGGAGAGGATAATCTTCCAGCAGACAAGCATTTCTGCACTTCTGTGTTAATCAGACCTGCATGGTAGAGGGCCAGATGGAAGCCACTTGTCGGTTAAAGGCACATGAGACCCCACCTGGCATTTGATGAACTCTCAATGAGAAACAAAATGCTCTGGTCTGATGAAACAAAGATTTAACTCTTTGGGCTGAATGCCAAGCTTCATGTCTGAAGGAAACCAGGCAGTGCTCAGCACCTAGCTAAAGCTATTTCTACAGTGAAGCGTTGTGGTGGCAGCATCATGCTGTGGGGATGTTTTTCAGCAGCAGGAACTGCAAGACTATTCAGCGTTGAGTTTGACGATAGCTTGTTCCAGAGTACTATGTACCTGGGACTGGAGTGAAGGTTTGTCTTCCAACAGCACAACAACCCTAAAGGTGGCCAAAGGTGCTTCAACAAAGTATTGAGTACTGAAAATGAATTGAATCCATTTTGGAATAAAGGCTGCAACATGACAAAATGTGGAAGAAGCGCTATGAATACTTTATGAATGAACTGTAACCATTATCATGTCAGAGCACACGTAAACAACTAAGCAAAATTACCCATCACTTGTTTCAGATACTGGAATCTTGGAGAGCCTAACAACCAAAACAATGAAGACTGCGCAGCTATGTATCCCAGAGAAAACCCCTTTAATTCATGGAACGACGCTCCATGCAGCTGGAACCTGAAATGGATTTGTGAGAGGACACCAAGACCTTTTAGCTCTAGCTTAAATGTTTAAACACAGAGTCAAGTCTGGATTTAAGGCATGGATGCATCTTCTGAACTTTTTTTTTCTTTATTGTCATGTCTTTTGCAAGAGACTACAAAATGGCAAAGATTAAAATATGAAAAATACATCTGAGTTATAAAGGCATCTACAAAATGTATGTAAATTCTTTAACTGTTACAAATAAAACCTTCACCTTTACTATGTACACATATTTTACTACTGTACAGATTTGTACACTAAAATGCCAGTGTTTCAGAAAAACCTTTACCTGCCCTCTAAAAGTCATATGTTAGTTATATAGCCCATACATTTACCATTGTATGGGCTCTAACTGAAACACTTCACCTAGACATTTTAGATCTAGCGTTTCACCAACTACAGCCTTTGGAAACTCTACTGATCTAGAGTTTTACAGAGAACAGTGTAAAAATCAAAGAAACCACCAATGAACATCGATTCTGTATACAACAAAAAGTCAACAACAACTCAAGCTGGAGTCAAATGAAGACAATCACATCATTGTCAAAACTGAAGTGTAGAATTACAGTTGGAAATACACGTCAAAGGGCTACCACTCATTTTGCTAAAGTTCTTATATTGTAGATGCACCAAATAAACTGGCATTTAATAAATAAATACAAATCAAAACTAATCTCACTTTGTCAATTTCCACAACTAACCTACCAAAATACGACTTTGTTTAATGACTGGGTTGGTCCCTCACAGCACCGCAAAGTGCTGCCGAAGTTGCTTGAGAAGCTGCTGCGTGTCGACGTGTTCTGGGAAAGCGTCTTCAGATTTTTGGGCTGCATTGTAGCTGCTCTGAAGGTCCCCAAGCTGGACACAGACAAGAAGATGTAAAGACACTTTGTCACTCTTACTCATACTGCATGATTTGGCTGGATCTTGATAGGGATAAATTACCTTTTCAGAGAGAATGGAGAGATTGAAGTGTGGCTCGTACATATGAGGGGCCAGTGATGCAGCTGTCTGAAGGAAGGCTTTAGACTGGATTAAGGCGGGGAAACAATTAACAGCTGACATGAAAACCTACATCAAAATGCAGTGTTTACAGATTTTCAGTTGTATTTTTCTTAATCGGAGCAATCCTTACATCACTTCACCATCATCATTATCACTATGAAAAATGCTGGAAACCCCTGAAAATGTGGTCTTTTAGTTCATGTTGGCAGCAGAAGTGTTAAGCAGGTGGATTGCACTTGCTCGTTGTGCTACTGTAAAAATAAAATGCCATACATCTAATGACGCTTTGTCTCATATCTAGCTATTATTGCTAAATTGCTTTATTGCCTACCTCTTTGTTGAAGTAACAGGGGTTTATTGTGTGTTGGATTTATATTACACAAGTATAATTTGAGAGATGTCTTTTGATAATATGGGCTAGATTACAGTTTATATGACGCTAATAACTAAATTTTAGTCATTTTCTAATAATGGGCTGTGTTACATCACATTTGAGGTCAGAAAGAACACCATTATGATTTCATACCTCATATTATAGCAGCTTAACAAGGGCGATGATTCAAAACTATGTCTTTACCTGTTCAATGTGACCTTTTCGCAGCTCCAGCACAGCCAGGTTGTTGTAAGCTTCAGCATGGTCATTATTAAATGCCAAAGTCAGTTTAAAGCACTGATAGGCCAGCGTCAAGTCCCCTATTCCCTGTAAACACAGACCATATGATTTAAGATTAACTAAGTTTCAAATTATGTTAACTGTAAACCATATATGGAAGTGAAACATATTAAATCATTTTCTGTTAACTCACTACAGCCACGTGTCCTATGTTGTACCAGACATCAGCCTGCTCTTCATCATTGGCTACCAGGGCCAGAGCCCTCTCAAACGAGGACAGAGTCATATCGTACTGCTGGGCGTAGAAACAGCACAGGCCCAGGTTGTTGTACAGTTGGCAATTATACACTCCCATCTGGAGCAGCCGTCTAGCAAAGGGTGAAACGTATTAAGTCACAGATGGTATATAAAATCTCATCACATAAATTGTAACAACATATTACACAAATTGTACAGAAAGGTTTGTCTGACCTATAGAACCGCAGGGCAATCTCAGGCTGATCTGTATAGAAGTGATTGCTGCCTATGCAGGCTATGGCCTCCACGTGAGTGTTGTCTTGCTTCAAGACGTCTTTGTAGTATTCTGTCGCTGATGAAATGTTGTTCATCTCCTGTCGTATTAGAGACAATTAATTAATGGATGGATGAATGGATGGATGGATATCTTTAATGATTCCTGCTGCTGTTAAGGTTATACTCCATATAGCTATGGTGGAAAGTTTAGTCATAAGTCCACTGGTTCCCAAATAGCTTAAAATTGTGTGTCAACCAAACACGATTACTGTAACTGAAAGTCCTTTTTGTTTTTAACCTCAGCAATTAACTGACTAATTAAAAATATTGCAAAGAAGCTGGGAGTGAAAATAAAATAAATGCTGTTGTTAAAGCTGGCTTCCTTTAACCACGACTGCTTGCAAAGGTGAAGCCATTTCTGCACTTCAGAGAGTGAAAATGTTATTCATGTCTTAATTAAGTCCAGACTTGAAAATTAACAGTCTCCTTTCAGGTGTCAGCCTGTCACTGCTTGGCCAACTGAAGCTGGTCGGCTCTTAACTGGCAAGTGTAAGCAAGACCACACGTCACTCATATTAGCTTCCTTTATTGGTTATCAGTAAGTTTTCACCTACATCGTGGAACAAACTGCCTCTTTACGTCAGGGACATTAGACATTTTTGAAAACAGTCTTTGATTTTTACACAAGACTAAGTTCTAATTACTTATTGTGCTTTTTTCTGTTTTTATTTTCATTATGTTTTCTTTATTTAACCAGTTTTATTGTTTTATTATTTTATCACATTTTATTCTTTTAGCTGTAAAGCACTTTGGTCTACATCATAAAAACATTTAACTTGACTTAACTGCACAAAAAGCAACAATTTACATTTAAGATTAATGTACTAGAACACATCAGCTTCCCTGATTGGGGAGGATAAATGCTGTGATGATGTAAAGCTGAACAATTTCATCTGAAAGGAAAACCACACAAAACAATCTAAAAGGAAAAAAAAACTGTTATAAGAAACCACTGTGAAGAAACTACATCTTATGGATCCAGCTGAGAGTGCCAAACAAGCTAAAGAGCCACTCTAAAACCCAAAATCACTTCTAAGAGACACTCTGCCTACTCGAAAAGAGCTTTGGATGTGAACAAGAGGCAGTTAGAATTTGGCTGGATTGTGTTAAAGTGCCTGATATGGAGTGGTTATAGTGGTTATGTGATATCTGACAATACAACTAAATAGAAAAAGCAACAATATCCGAGATGATGATGGCATACTGTACCTCATGGATACGAGCTATTCCTGTTAGAAGGGTAACCTCTCCAGGGAAGTGGTCCAGGCCTTGCTTGAAAAGACTGAGAGCCGTTATTGGCTGATCCATGCGCTGATAAACCTAAAGGAAAATGAAAACAAGGACAGTGATTTCAAGAAAAACATTGCTTTACAGAAAGAATCTTAAAATGTACAAACTCTTGGCAATAATCACCACCTTTGCGAGATACAGATACGTGTCTACCATCTCTTGGTGGTTGAGAGCTGATCGAAACTGTTTTTCTGCTTCTCTATATAAACCAAGCCTTAAAGGAGAGAAACAGACATTACATAATTTCATATATATATATAAATGTTGATTTAATCAAACATTGCAGTTGAATAATATGAAGGATAGTGCATTACTTGCCTGTAGTAACATTTTCCCAGCTGAACTTTCCACCACCAGTCTTTGAACTGTGCATGTTCAGTAGCTTGAGCAGCTAAATCCAAAGCCTGTACAAGAAAAATAATATTTCTTTACATATAGTCCTGTCATCTAATGTGTGGTAATTTTCTTTACACTGCAGATTTGTGTATCGCTCACATTTTTCACATCATTTTCATGATGGAAGATGTACTCAAATAATGTCTGTGGAGAAAGAAGATTGCTTCACGTGCAGGAAAAACACAATGAAAAACAACTGATAAATGTCTGGAAGTCACAGTTTGAGTCTTACCCTAGATAAATTGGGTTTTTGGGAATACTTGGCCAGATTAAGTCTAGACAAGTTTATAAATGGTCCTTCGGGATTTGTTAACATTGAAGCCTAGAAAAACAATAAGAAAATAGGTCAGGCAAAGAATTACAGGCTTTCAGCGTAACACAATAAATAATAAATTAAATGTTGTTATCGGTCTTACATTAATATATTGTATGCTGCATAAATTAACTTGAGAAAATGCAATAGAAGCAAGCATGTGTCAAACGTGGCCCTTTATTTCCAGTAGGATACTCACTGTCCCTAGACGAATGAATCTACCAGAAGAAGCAGTGACAGGACGAGCTGTGCTCGCAGTACGTGGGGTTTTGATGGCCTGCTCCATTGTCCCAGGGCGCCCGGACTGTGTGCTGGGTCTCACAAATCCTGTTATAGGGCGTCCTGATTGTGTCATGGGCCTAGATTTCAGGAAGAAAAAAAAAACCCTAATCAGAGATCAGTCACAAAGGCCTCATCAGTTTGACATTTTGTTTTTGTTGTCTTGAAAAACCTACCTGACAGCTGGTGTGGGACCTCCACCATGACATGTTCCAGGAAGTCTTAGTGATGTTCCAGGTCCTTACAGAGACCAAGTGTTACAAAAAATGTACAAATCAAGAAAATATTGAAATGATTAATTTACTTAATTGTGGAATTCGGAAGAAATGTTTAAACCTACGTGCAACTTGAGCAATAGAGCTTTCATCTAGCATCATCTCAGCAATTCCCTCCTGGTCAACCTCGATTTCATCTATATAAACCATCTCTGTAAGAGCACGGGTTTTCAAGCTCCATGCAGCCTATGATACACGCACGCACGCACACACACACACACACACACGCAAGTTTTAGTCATGTAAAACATTTGACATTTCTTTCACATTTATGTAGAAGAAGACATAATACAGCCAGGAGCTACAACACAAATTATCCAGAAAAAAACGATCAAAATGAGATGGAAAACAGAGATATGTGCAGTCACGGTTACCTCTGAGATAAGCAAGGGTGAGTCCTTAAGACAGAGTGCAGACAGTTAGCGAGAGAAGAGCAAAGAGATTTAAGAAAAATGTGAATAAATGGGAAGAAAGTAGAACGAACATAAGACAAGATAGGAGACTTGTAATGCAAGGTAGCGTATAGCAATAGCTACTAAGCGTATAATAAACTAAATAAGTATGATGAAATGCTACGTTAGTTAGACGTTATAAACTACACTAGCTCGACTAATCGGGATTATGCAGCAGGTTGTCCAGCGGTCCACCGTTAGCAAGCTAGGCTAACCCTGCTAACATCACCACAGTACCTGGTCGTACGGGTTGTCTTGTAATATTTTCGTACAAATATCAGAACACTGTTGGAGTTTCCGCCTTCTGAAATAGCTCCACGCCAGAAACAAGGGGTCCATCGTCACTTCCATTGCTTTTGCTAATCAGGGAGAAATAATGTAGATCTAAAAGTCAGTTAGCAAGCTACTAAGAGAAGCTGGGATGAAAGCGAAACCGAGGCTTCCTCTGTCGCTCGGCAACAGCCTAGGAGGGCGGTCCTTCACTGCCGCAATTTCCTTTAAAGAACTGAATTAAATTACATTAAATTAAATTAAAATAATTTAAATTGAATTCGTGGGACATCATTAGTCTTTTTAAAATTAATTAATTTAATTGTAATTTACAAGAAATATAGTTCGAATGTATTAAATCCAAATTAAAATTTAAATCTGTGAAAGCGCCTAATTTAGGTGAGTAAAAACCTCTTAAGAAAGTGCTTTCTTATTCATAACTCTTTATGGAAGTCATGAAACACGCTGCACTTAAATGAACATTATGAATACTTAAACAGAGTAAGTAATACATTTTTTTTTTTTAATTAAAAATTCAACTAACTGTTTTTTGGTACGTTTTCAATTATAAGGTTGAAAACAACACATTAAGAGCATAAACGCTGACAGTACACCAAAATATTTTCAGAAACACGGTCTAGCACCCGTACTTGCTTCTTGGTCGTGACGAGGTTGTCCTCTCCTGCTTTTTCCTCCTGAATAAGTCAAATCATCTGATTGGATTACGGACTCCTCCGTCATCTTTGTAGGCGGTGCTTGTGGAATAACAGTACAGCTCCATCTTTGTAGGATTTGACAGGAGCTTTGACCCGACTCGAAGAGGACCGCGAGCCCGGGGCTGAAGTACAAGTAGACTGAATGAACCCACAAGCGTAGAAATCTGTTTCTTAAACAGAGGCAGAGGGTTTTCATCTTAGCAGGCAGCGAGTCTTTTAATTCACATGACCCGCAAAGATGCCCGATTTCAACGCTTGCTCTTGACTCCTGGTTGTTTCCAGTGGAACTAGCCTAATGGGACACGCGGGCTTAAAATAAATCCTTTTTGGTGAATGACACTATATCAGAAAGCCTACGTGATAGCGACAGAGAGACACACACGGAAGTGCGGACATGGCTGACAGGACTGCTCCCAACTGCCACCTGAGACTGGAGTGGGTGTACGGATACCGGGGACATCAGTGCCGCAACAACCTGTACTACACCGCCGCCAAGGAAATTGTCTATTTCGTCGCCGGTGTGGGAGTTGTGTACAACACACGGGAACACAAGCAGAAATTTTACCTGGGGCACAACGATGACATAATCAGGTAGTAATGACATGTTTATATAAACATAGAAATGCATTTCAGCACCGTGGACAGCACCAGACTTTCAGCAGAAATGTGCATTGATAGTGTAGAGTTGTCATTATTGGTACTGGTGTCACCTTGTGCAGTGTAATGTGATATTTTTCAGTTCCATGGGGAGTGTACCCCTACTTAGCAGCATCCCCATAGTTTGCTGTGGGTTCAATATTTTGCTCAAGGGCACCCCAGCAAAGCGAGGGGTCCTTTGAAGACTTCTCTTGCTCCCATGCTGGACGGAACCACTACATTAACATTAATCACTGTGCAGAAACTAATATTGAAAAAATTATTTTGTTGAGTTCCTGCTTATGATTTAAAATCGTTTCTCACCGAACAATGTGCTTTTAATGTCATAATGTCATCCTGAGAAAAGCCGCAAACCATTTATCCAAAAGGGGTTTAATATAAAATATTTGACATTGATGCTCAACATTTGGTCATTTTTAAAAGAAAGGTTGAAAGTGTAATCAGTAAAGTGGGCATCTTTTCCTCTGTGCAGTCCAATACTAATGTGCAGTATCTGAAAAATGCACTTGAACAACGCTGTCCTTGATAGAATCCTTGATTTGGAACATTGAGCTAATAAGGGATTTAGTAGCTCACCTCTGCATCTCAGGAAAAACCTTGAAACCTCTTTTTAAAATTACAAACATAGCAAAACAGCAATCATTATGTCACTCATCTTCTTCAGCATGCTGCACAACAATGACCTGTGTCCAGTGGTTTAGCGCTTGTGTTGACATATGTGTGTGTGCGTCTGTGTGTGGGTTGGCCTGGAGATGACTAGCTTTATACTGTGTCGGTAGTCAGCTGGACTCCTGCTCCATTATTAATCGGACAGTAGAGATACTAACCCTCTGCTGCCCTGTGAGTGAAGTGCCCGAGTTCAAATGGTGAGCAGGAGGAGTCACCGAATGAACAATAATCTCATATGTGATCTACAAAAGTGGTGAATTGGTGTAAAATCTGCAAATTTGATCAAAGTGTTTGAATGTGATTTGCAGGAACCACTCATAGCGTGGCCATGTGCTTTTTGTGCAGCCAGGTAGTTTGAACTAGTGCTATGTACTTACAGTGCAAGCTAAATAGGTCCCTTAAGCTGTCTTTTATTAAATGCCAAGTAATAGCAATTTTAAAGGCCTCAAAGGAGTGCTTGTGAAGCTCTTTTAAATATTGCCTTTGAATATGACTTCTGCAGCACAACCAGGAGTAGTGCTCACCATATTCAGAGCTGAGTTCTGAGGTTGCGCAAACTCATGTGGAAGAGAAGTGGCTTCTTCAGAGGGACTTCAAATTCAAATAGCATTTCTCGTAGTTTTCTTGGTGCACTTTAAATGTTGTTGCTGTAGATTTGTAAGCAATCTTACATTATTTTTTACTTCACAGGGTAACTGCAGCACTTGTTTTGGATAATCCTGTGAAAAGTCAATGAATGTCTCCCACCCGACCCCCTCAGAATCACCTGAGGTTTTTGTACAATAACTTTAGTGTGTTTGATGGCGCCATGGAAAATTTTAATGGCATTATTATTATCAAGACTGGGTGTGCTGCTCATATAAGTAGCTTTGTATACATGTTGTATACATGTGCTCACCCACTCAGCTTCACTGTGGTTTTAACTTCATGGTATTAGATAGAATCTCTAATTTAATATTTCTCAAATGTTTAAAAAATTAAATATTATAAATATATTTTCAGCAGCAGGAATCAGACATTGAAAGACAATCAAAAAAAACCAACAATTTTTGGAAGTTTTTTTGAAGGTATAATGTGGTTATTTCATGGACATTAAGTTATGTTAGCTCAAAAGGCTGAAATATAATAACTTGAATGAAAAAGTGCAAAATTTCAACCCATGCCGATACACCTAGGGCGTTTCTAACTCTTGAGTATTTTTGCATTTTCTCAGTTTAAATTTTGCACACCTCACTTTGAGGAGGTCACATGGGAACTTTTGTCAGATTAAACTGATTTTATATGGAATTAGCCATTTTTCCCTCTTGGTTTTATTCCTGAAGCCTGTTTTAACTGGTCTCCAAGTGACGTGTAAAAGCTAATAGGAAGGTTTACACATGAATGAAAGACTGAGCAGACAATGATGCAGTAGTCTAGCCTTCTTTTGGTTGGCCTTTTAGGCGGTTTAGTAATGCTTTGTTAGAAATGTAAATAAACACATTACTGGGTGATAACAGAATAGACCTGGGAGACTGTTAACAACCTCCAGTTAGAGCAGAGTACTGTGAGGTGCATCATTAGAGTGGGTAGCCTTGTTAAAACTGTTTTTTGCTATTCTTTCCTCAAATCTGCTCTTGTTCCAAACTGCTTTTATTCAAGTCAGAAACTCTAAGAGCCTAAGGCTCCTGCTAAACCTCAGCAGAAACACCGTTTTTCCTGCATATAAAAAGTCTTGGCTCCCACCCAAGAAAAATCATTAGGACTGTGATTAAAAATACTCTTCACTCTTCATAAGTATCTTTTATAATCTGGGTTTAAGTTACACATAAATACTTTCTTTTTTTGTTGTTGTTTCTCAAATGTCCATAAACATGAGGAAAATGAACGGAATTCTATCAGGAAACATAATACAGGCTCTTTGGCTTAACTGTATACAAGCCAATCATGCTTATGTGTGTAGTAGGTATGATTGGTCTGACTGGTAAGCAAACCCTGAAGCCAGGAAACACCCTGGGAAGGTTGGCTATACTGCTGGCATGCACCACTTCAAAAGCCCCTTAGTCTTTTTGTTTTTTTCCCCTACCAATCGTTAACATGGTTAACACATTCACCTTACATGTGAGAGATCCCTGGGAGATCACAAACCCTGCCTCAGGGTCACAAGCTAATGCACTCCAAGTGTCAGTGCCAACCTCTGATAAAAAGGAGAGTTGCATCAGGAAGAGGCAGTCGGCATAAAATCTGTGCCAAATCAAATATGCTGATCCATCCACCGTGGCGAACCTTTGGGAACTAAAGGAGTAGCTGAAAGCACCATTAATGAAAAAATAAAGGTCAGGCAAACTCTTTTTCACTTTAGTCTCACCTCATATTTTTCACCTGGTTGTCTGAGCCACAGTTTGAGAAGAGCTTAATCTCCAACACATAATGTCCACGCAAAGACCGATTCACAAAAATACATTTAAAGCAAAGGCAACAGCGGGCTACATTTTAAACTGATAGTAGCCTTGCTCACTCCCGTCAGCCTTATGGGAAAAAGAAGAGGCTGATCTTTTATCTACTGATAGTTTGGTCAGTAGTTGAAAAGGGGGGAATAAATAATAAAAACTAAACAAACAAAAAAATAAATTGGCTCTGGCACAGGCTAAATTGCTAGTTTTAAAGCACGTGTGCTGTTATTGTCCTAGAATTTCACAGTCAGTGGTTTCTAATTGAGTTACCCATGACCCAAACAGCACACTCAATGCAGGGATAAAGAGATTGTTAGGAAAGCACATATTTGCGGGACTTTTTCTGTACTTAGAAACCTTGGCACAAAGAGGTTTTCCTCTACAAAGGAAATGGTTTTTAGGGTTTTAATAAAAAATTATTTTAAATCAATTATTTTTTTAGTGGAGTTGGGCAGAAATAACAGGGAACTACGCAGATTCTTGCAGGGCAATCATGCTTACTTGCGTAGTCAACCCCAAAGGTCCATTTGAGGCAGAAAAATCCCTCATTTGTTGCATTTTATTTCATTTGTGGGTGTAAATTCACAAACGCGTGGGAGGATAGAGCGGTAAGACTTCTGAGGCATGGCGGCCTTCTCCGTGTAGTCATTATTTGATGGTCTAGCCTTGAACGTGAGTTTCGTCATCACTGCGACGTGAACAGTAAACGCAATAAACACAATACAAGAAGCTGCCTTAAATGCAAGCAATAAAATAGGCCCCTAACTTACACAAGCTCTGCGTTCATACTCAGCATATGTACATGTGACCTTGTTCAATAAAAGCACGTTTAAGTCTAAATGTAAATCGAGCAACGAGAGACACCACGTTTACTCTCTGGCTGGAAAATAACAGGCTGATAAGTTGTTTATTGCTTCTGCGCTGTGATCTGTTCTGCATGTTTTTTTGTTTTGATAGTGAGAGTCAATGAGTTAACGACAGGGTTTCATGGACACAGAAATAAAAGGCCATCTCCTATTACTCACAATATCATGTTACCTCTATGATGGATCACAGCCAGAATTATGGATTATAGATAGCAGAGTGAGGCTGGTCTTGTTTCGGTGAGCTTGGAGAGATACTGTGAATACATTTCCATTAATACTGCTGCAGGGTTTGTACAATAACAACACGTCTGGCTTGCAGAGAAGAATCTGTCTCTCCGTAAACTAATGATATGAACAAAGCAAAGCATTTTTAATAATAATAATAATACATACAGTATTTTGACTACTGCTGAACAAGTTAGAGTTGTGCATGGGAAACAAATCACAGTGATATATTAGAGCAGTGTGTGAGAATGTGCTTTCAGACAGTTTTACTGCTGACAGCAGCTATGAGAGCTGATATGATTTACATATCCATCTTTGCTTCCGTCTTCCATTGTTTTAGTGTTGATTAATATGGATGGTTTGTGATGATCTACTTCTTAAGATGTTATCTTTAGCTTATTTTATATGCAGGCGCCAGCCTCAGTATAACATCATTCTCTATAGTTGTCATTCATTTTGCTTTTTCTAGATTGCATGCTGGAAATGTTCAGCCACCCTATCCGCAAGGAAAAAGCCTGTTACCAATAAGGCTGCCGGCTTCATAGCTTCACATGGATTTCTGTAATGGCAATGAGTGTATTTGCATGCCTAAGTATTATTATTCTTCCCAGGTTTTGGTTAATTGTGTTCAGTTATGGTTTATATTTTTCACTATCGCAGCAAGCGCCTTGTATTTACATAGTTATTATCAAGGGGTGGTAATAATAACGAGGTCCAAGGTTTTAAATACACGTCTGTGGCCTTTGACCTCGAGGGACAGGTACAGTTCTTGCAATACCCAAGGAGTCATAAAGCAGGTGAACCCATTTAAAGTTTCTGCATTTAGTAATAATAATAATACTTGTCTGGTTCCAGTGTATCAATTATTGTTGCCACAGGAAGCTCTACAGTGTATTTCCGTATCTATTTTTTGTCCCTAATTTTTTTGAAGTATTCCATGCAGCATATCTAGGTTTCTAAAAACCAGGAAAAGACTTCATCCAGATGGGTGCATGTGCAGCACATAGTCTGGATACTCATAAAAAGTCCCAGCACAATCACAAATGCACTCACTGTGAGTAGCTGCCAGGGCTACTCTGTAAAAGGAAGCTTGTTCTCTAAAGAGCACGTCTGTCTTACCCAATTAAGATCCTCCAGAGTTTAGTACAGTTATTTAGCACAATGGTATGATTCAGCAGTGTTGTCACTGGAGTTAAAAAAAAAAAATATATATAACTGATGGTTTTAAGTGGCATTGTGAATGTTTTACACAAATAAGGTGGAAGCGGCTACAGATGCTCAGACACTCTTATCTATACTTCAACCTTACTATAAAACAGCCTAGATCGCAGTGATGCCATTTTGACTATTATACTACTTTAAGTAAGTTTTCATTGATAGATAATACATATATTGCTTATGTGAATCCTAACATTGAAAAAATATCCTTTACAAATGATTAGTGGTTGCTTGATAATTAAACCAATTAATTTCTGTTGCTTAACTAATCATTTAAGGAAAAAATACATTTAAAAAATGACAATTTTGGTTCAATTTTTGTAACCTCATTAAATATTTCTGTAGGAGAATCTTTGCCCTCATCGTCATGCTTTTCTTCATCCTTTTCGCTGTCTTTTGGACTATCGAATCAAGCAGAGCACCACTCTACATACCTGCTGCTTACTTTATCTTTTCTACTTTTAGTTTTTGGAGCATGCTGATGGATTAAAAACACTTTGCAGTATCCTGGGAAATATCCTCTACTATATAGACCTTCTGAAATGTCCTAATCCGCTGCTTCTTTTTAATCCAGTGTAGGAAAAATCAGTACAAAGAAAACCGCTGCTGCATGTGTCTCAGGGGCTTACGTTAAAAAGAGGATCATTTGTGGCCTCCTGTACTTTAATGAGCTCCGTTCATGGGGTTTCCTATCTTTCTTACAAACCAAACGTGTCGTTCCTGTGCTCTATTTTTGCATCCTCAGTTGGAAATCAGCTATATCTATAAAAAAACAGGCAGTTAAATCACCGCTCTGTTTACCGTATAGCTCGTTTTGTACTAAAGCATTATGCAGATGGAGGACAGATGCATCAAACAGCCGTAGCCTATATCAAACAGGAGAACCGTGGAAATGCACTGCAGGCAAAGTCATTAGTGATGGCATTTAACAAGCTCTTCAGCTGACAGGAATGTAAGGGAAACAGTCTGGTTGTAGCTGGCTCGAAGACTGCATCTGATTTTCACGCTGTAAAGAGGACCTACCACATTTTAACTGCAGGGTTCTAAGTATCAGCGCTTCTTTTTTTTTGGTGTTAGATTGACTCCAAAGATGTTAAGTTTTAATCTTCATTAATCATGTTTTATGCCGTCACACCAGACAGATTTACTGCAAAGTACCTGGTCATGCCAAAGCAGTTTTCTCTGCTGTCTGTCTGCGTCTCAGTAGTTCTCTTTTCCTGTGAATGCTATTTTTAGGTGCTTTGCTCAGATTATATAATTCATAAAAAGTAAGATGAGAAACTGTGCCAAGTTGGCGAGAGGTTCAACAAAGACGGTGGCATAGTTGGGGCAAAGGGAGAGGAAAAGCAGAGAGGGCTGAAGGATGACAAAGATCAGCCTTGTCACATCAGACCCACCTCAGCTTTCAAAGACGTTACACCACTAAGCTTTATCTGCTCTGTGATGACAGCACATTACAGATGCAGATAAAGTGTCAGCAGTCAGACAGAAAGAGCCGCACTGAAAACTTTGAAGGAGAAAGATGAGACAAAATAGTTTAGAGAGTCAAAGTGGGCTATTTGTTGGGAGCCGCTTTCACTCAGCAGGTTGATGCTGCTCGGTTCGTGAAGCCTCTCTGGCCCTGCTGTCTGAATACACGCCAGGATTACAAATGCTGGAGAGCAGTTGGCAAAACAGCCAGTCTGATTATAATGGAGGGAGCTCCATCGCAGCGTGAACTATATAGGCCAGGACAAGGTGAGAGGAAGCCTTGCCCAGTAAATCACTCAGGCCTGCCTGGAACGTGACTGGGGTCTGGTGAAAGGATGGGTGGAGAGGGAGAAGAGACTGACAGCTTTATACAGCAGGCTGTTGCTCAGCTGTAGAGTGGGATTGCTTGTAGGTGGGGGAGGTACAAGTGGTGCGGGGTGGGGGGGATTATGTAACAGTGTTACAAACATATGCCCAGTTATGTGAGGAAACCCCAGATGAATTAAAAAAAGGTGAAAGGGGCAGAAAATAATTCAAGGGATGCTATGAATAAAAGCTGAGAACGATGAAATTCACAGATTTGTGTTGTGTGTGTGTGTGTGTGTGTGTGTGTGTGTGTGTGTGTGTGTGTGTGTGTGTGTGTGTGTGTGTGTGTGTGTGTGTGTGTGTGTGTGTGCGCGTGTGTTGTGTGTGTGCGCGCGCGCACACACACACTAAGAG
>VURO01028222.1:0-21103 GCA_015108175.1 Pelvicachromis taeniatus
ATCCGTTCGCAGCCGCTTATCCTTTTCAGGGTCGCGGGGTGCTGGAGCCTATCCCAGCTGTGTTGGGGCGAGAGGCAGGGTACACCCTGGACAGGTCGCCAGTCTAACACACATAGACAGACAACCATTCACACTCACAGTCACTCCTATGGGCAATTGAGATTTTTCCAATTTTTCCAATTAACCAAGCCAGAGGAAGCCAGAATCCCAGGAGAGAACCCGGGGAGAACATGCAACCTCCACACAGAAAGACCCCAACCTGATGGTGGAATTGAACTCAGGACCTTCTTGCTGTGAGGCAACAGTGCTAACCACCGTGCCACCGTGCTGTGCCGATATATATATATATATTTTTTTTATATAAAATTTATATATATATATGTATATATATACATATGTATATATATACATATATATATATATACATATATATATATACTGCTCACAAAAGTAGCAGTATATATATACTGCTACTTGCGTAGTAGCATACATACATATTTATATACAGATATACATACATATACATACATATATGTATGTATACATATATGCATACATACATATAAATATGTATGTATGCTACTACGCAAGTAGCGGATGGGGTTACATGAATAGGATGAGGGACCTATGGAATTTTCGATACCCAACATCCACATTGCCGGCGAAACGAGTAGTAGCTCAGTGTTCCAACATTCGGAAGATAACAGGGGGGAGATAACATCAACCCCACCTGAGATTGGGTACCAAGCCCCAATCTCATCTGCACACCTCCAACCGGCAGCTTGCTTCCCCTCCCTGAGCCTGGTTCTGCTGGAGGTTTCTTCCTGTTAAAAGGGAGTTTTTCCTTCCCACTGTCACCAAGTGGTTGTTCATAGGGGGTTGTCTAATTGTTGGGGTCTTATATAGGGCCTTACATAGGGGTCTTACATAGGGAAGCGCCGTGTTTGTGAATGAGTTTTTCTGTTGCAGTGTGGAGGCGCTCCATCACAGTCATCCTCCTCTCTCTCCCCCTCTGTGTCTTTGTGTCATCCAAAATTATAGCCGCAGGGTCATAAACTGGTCTTGAGCTTGTTTCTTGTGGCTTAGCGCACTCTGTAACACGAGGAAGGTGGCGTGGCTTAAATGTGGGAGGCGGGAGAAGAAGAAAACAGTTTCTCTCCTGGAAGTAACAGTGTAAATGGCCTTTACGCACAGCTAGCAGGATTATTTTTTGATTAGTGATGTAGGCATTAAGAGCTAAATTAACAAACACGTGGCGGCAGAGGTGTGTCTAGAGGGGGGGCCTCAGGTAATATAAGCCCCCTCCACAAACAGTGACGTTGAAGTGGTCTTACATTTTTAAATGCTATAGAGGATGGCTAAGCCCAGAGTGTTAATGTAATTTATCCCATTCACTCTAAATACTTTACTAACGTACACATTTGATCGTACTTGTGTGTTTTTATTATTTGCTTCTTCCCGCTTCTACTCCAAAATGTGTCTTTTGTCCTCCATATGATTTATTTCAAGGTGTTAATTATTCATAACTTTACAAACTTTATTTAGATTTCCAAACATAGATAAAGCTACCCAGCAATATAAAAACTATTCAAATTGTAGTATACACATTAATGAATCAATATTTCTGAACCAGTAATATAATGTATATATCACATTTGTATTTTGTTACTTTAACACTCATCCTGCTGACTGTACTTTGGTGTTTTTCTTTTCCTGTCATTACATTTTTTTCATTAATTTGTCAGTGAATTTGTTCTTAAAGATTTCAATAATACATCACTGATTTGTGCTTTTTAAAAATAGGTTTTGTAGTCTTAAGGTTTCCCTGTCAAAAGCACCCAAATTCATCTATGCAGCAATTTATGCAGATGATATTAATTTAAAGTATCATACAGCATCAAGAAGAGTAGTGGTACTCTAGTCGGTCATTTGAATTAAAATAGACTCCATTGCTGCATCCATTATATGGATGGAGAATTTCCCAAAATGGGAATCATCAGAACGTCGGAGGCCCCACCAGCTCTTCCCGGCACAGCTGGGGCATGCCCTGGTTGTGTCACACATGCAAAAAGAGAGTTGGTACAGCTACACTGCAGAGCCCAGTCCAGGCGGCAGTGACCCTGCAGGGAGTGAGGCACGTGCTGACGTGTACAATTCTCAGCTGGTAAATTGACATGATAAAGGTGTTACCTTTGGTCCTGAAACACAGACAGTAAGGTAGCAACTGTCACATACTAGCGAACCGTGTGCTCTGCCTGCCTGTAGCATAAGCTTCACTGGTTTTTAGTTGTTTCTGGTCCCTGAGAGTCAAAGTTTGGTACTCGTTGCCAACAAAATGTCAGACTTGCTTCCGGTGGATGTTGGTCTCTGGCTGTGCTAACCTTTGTCAGACGCTCTGTTCATAACTCAATGGTAGGGTGTCACATTGAGTGGAGTCATCTCTGCTTTTTGCAGATGATATGATTCTCTTAGGTGTATCAGGCCTCCTGTTTACACTGAGGTGCAGCTAAGTGTGAAGCACTAGGATGGGAATTAGCACCTCCAAGTCTGAGGTCGCGGTTCCCAGCTGGAAAAGGGTGGAGTTCCCACTCCGGGTCAGGGATGAGTTGCTGTCCCAAAGTAGAGGAAATCTCAAGATCTCAAGGTCTTGTTGACGAATGAGAGGAGAACGGGGCGGGAGACTGACAGAAAGATGTTGTACAGGTTGTGAAGAGAGAGCTTAAGATAAAAGCTAAGCTACTGAAGTATAAGTCGATCTACATTCCTAACCTCACCTGTGGTCTTAGGGTGCAGAGGGTGGTGCGTACTGCTCTGTGTAGAGCTAGGTCCTCTTCATTTAAGGGTTTGGATGTCTCGTGGATGTCAACAGGTGAGGTGTTTCAAACATCTCCTTCTGGGAGGAGGCAGAATCCTGCCTGGTGTTTATTGTGTGTTTATTTCAATTATTTTGTACTGGAATCAGAATGAGCCTGATAAATAAAATAAAAAACAACAGGAGTAATATTTATATTGAAATTAGTGAAACCTCAGCGATACCAGAATCCAGAATACCAGGATGGCAAATAAGCTTTTAATTAATAATGTGGACATTAAAAAAAAGTGTGTGCAATACATTTCTAACTTTGCCTTGATATTAACAATAATGTTTTTTTTTTCTTTAAATCACATTAATAGCACAGCTATTAATGTGATTTAAATAGCTGTGCTGCTCTGTGCATTAATAGCTGTGCTATTTAAATAGCACAGCTATTAATGTGAGAATTTTTGCATTTTATTTGCTGCTGACAGTAAATTGTTACATATTGTCTCCGATATGTAAATATGCCAATATTAGTTTTTTTAAGGATTATGATTTTTTTTTCATAATCCTTAATATTATCATTATTACTTTTTTTTCACCTAAAAACGTCACATTCACTACAGAACAATGTTGAAATTCTTGTGCACCAACACTTTTCATGTGATACCACCTGTGAGAGAGCACAGGGCTGCACGAGTGAGAAAGTCACGCCTAGTTTAGTGTTTTTTCCACTGTGGTAGGAAATAAACCCTGATCCTGGTTCCCCACAACACTTGATTATTATTTTTTTTTTTTTTTTAAAGAAAATGCCAACAACGTTAATTTTTTTTGTTGTTGTTTATGGAGTTGCGCAATAAAGAGTTAATTTGAAAACAAAAAACACTTGAAGAAAGTCGTATTCAGAACCAATAACTGGATTAATAACCGGAAATAGGCTGTGACGCACAAGGAAAAAATAAATTACCGGCACTTTTAATTATTTTTAAAATGTTCCTTTCCTTTTTTTTTCTTTGGCACTTTTGTGAGTCTATCAGGACGCAGGTGGAAAAGTTAAGACGCAGATTTGCATTGCGGGAAAAGAGTCGTTATTCTCCCTTCAGCCCCACTGCGACAGGCACACGTGGAGATTCGAAGATAAGTGGACTTTTCACGCACACTTTTGGAACTCTTATCGCATTATTCCCAGAGTAGGAACATTACTGCTTAATGTTCGCAGTAAGGCGAGCTGTTAAAACGTGTTTTCGTTGAATGAACGAAAAATTACATTTTAAACCAACAACACGAGCGTCTGCGTTCACTTATTTGTGCATTTATTCATTTCTCAGTGATGATTTCCTTTTTCTGGCCTTTCGGCTGCCGTGAGCTCGAGACGTCACAGTTCTTATTATTTCAGTGTTTGTGTGATTTTAATGTGTCAACAGCTTTTATTTAAAAAAAATGAATAAAATGGAATAAATAAAATAGAAAAACGCAGATGAATACAGCAGCGGGCCTTACAAGCTGCAGTCCGACGGTGATTTATTGGCACGCGGCGCGTTCGTGCGCAACCGTTTAAATTAGGCCGTAACCCCGCCCCCGTCTCTACCTAAAAACAACCAAAATAATTAGATAATAATTTCAGTTTTTTAATTTTATGTAAAATGCTGCATTTAGGTTCATTTGTGTGGATTTAAAGCGGACTCCAGGCCGGGCCTCCTCCGTCTCAGGTAAGCTTAAATACGCTCTGAAATATTTAATTCCTCCTCTGAATAAATTCAGTTTTAATGTCGCATCATTAAATGCACTTAAAAAAAAAAAAAAAAGCTACTGTATCGGCCTGTCAGCAATAATACGGATTTATGGTTTGGGATATTGAGTTAGGAAATTATGCTTGTTGGTGATTTTTGTTCCCAGAGTTTCTAATTACAGGAAAAACGCGTGGATATAATTTTATTTTTGTGTCACTGAGGTCAAAGTTTGGCTTCATTTGTGTAGATGAATGAAGTCAGAGGGTGCTTTCCCTCATCACCTCCTGACTCCACCCCCTCCACCCTCCTCTCACACACACACAGACACATGCACAAGCTCAGAGAGTGGAGGGAAAAGAGGGCTACTCCTCCTCACTCCTCCTCACTCCTCTTTCTCCATTCACACAGAAAGCTCCGAGCTCCTTCTTGAATGGACTCCATCTCTCCGAGCCAAAACTTGTTTACTGCAGTTGTGGACGAAAACTGAAGATCACAACTGATCACCTTGTCTGTTTTCTTTTTTTCTTCTTTTGCTGAGAAACTTGGCTGCACAGACTTTGCCGTGTCGCCGTGAACTTCTGTACTTCTGTCAGACTTGATGAGTTTCCAGAGCGCCTGTGTGTGGTGTCACAGACGACTGCTTCAGAGAAGGAGACGAGGTACTCCTTAAGTGACTGAAAGACTCCCGAGGATTAAGAAGGTGGACGCAGGGCGACGGATCGAATTTAAAAATAGCCTTCCTCTATCCCAGCGCTCTCCCCTGGACCGCGATGGGTTCAGATGTACGCGACTTAAACTCCCTGCTGCCCCCAGTACCGGCAGGCCCCAGCCCCGGCTGCCCAGCTCTTCCCGTCAGCACGGCCCCTCAGTGGGCTCCCGTCCTGGACTTCCACACCGCCCCCTCCCCTTACACCTCCCTGGCTGCTCCCCACTCCTCCCTGGGGCCACACTCCTTCATTAAACAGGAGCCCAGCTGGGGGGCCGCCAGTGACCCCCATCACCACGACGCAGACCCCCATTGCCTCAGCGCTTTCACCGTCCACTTCTCGGGGCAGTTCACGGGGACCGGGGCCTGCAGGTACGGGGCAGCGTTCGGGGCACCACCTCCTCCGCCGACCCCGAGCCAACCGCCGCCCGTGGCCGCCCCGCATCACCACCAGCCCCCCAGCAGGATGTTCAGCAACCCGCCATACCTGACCAACTGCATGGACACGCAGCAGGCAGCCCGCAACCAGACAGGTAGGGTATGAGTGCGGGTGAGTCTAAAATTTTAGAGTCACAAGAACTTTTGACAGATGCAGCTTGAATTCAACACAAATCTTTTTTGCTCTCTGCATCAGAAGGTGAAGCTCACTTTTCTAGAACTTTCCAAACATTTTACACATTTTACCCACTGTATATAAAACTGAAGATCACTGACAAATCTGTGGGTCACCAAAAATGATTTCACGTGGCTGACGTGTTCGTCCTCTGGCTCGACATCTCGGCTCGACCTGACACGACCGAGTACGTTACAAACATTGACATCTTCTTAAAAACACACACAGGTTGTTGAGAGGCAATCCAGCTTGTACTCTTCCAGAAGACTCCTGCAGGCGCTAATGTTTAAGCCACTGATGTGTGTCCTGTGCAAACGACCCATTAAAAGATCACATCCATGAATTTCTTGTAATCGCAGTCCCTGAATTTTCTTTAATAGGGTTACGCTAATTATGGTAATTCATTTCTTTTGTGTCTCTTATAAATGAATTTTTGGAGGTTTACTTTTATATAAAATAACAAAACTCATAATTCATAACTCTGAAAATCCCTAAAAATATATCATAATACCAGCTTCATGTAAAACTACATATAAAATGACCAGTTCACACTTTTTAAATCAAATCAAATTCTATCTGAAAAGTTTAGATTCTTTTACAGAATCTGCTCAACAGCACTTTGCTCTAATAAATGTCCACGATTTGGCAATTGTGATTTATAATTCTTTAAACAGCAGCTTAATATGTAATAAATGCAACAATGTTGAGCACAACCGCATTTAAAGACGTCGCCGAGTTCATTCGAATTCATGTGTGTCGTTAGAGTCGAGGCTTTTGCGCACCTCAGCTCAGATGTGGCTGTTTCGATTTAATTTCAACTTGTGTTTTATTCGTGGAAGAAAAACACTTTTCATTTAACGTCATTCATTTAAACATTTTTCCATTCATTATTTTCACGTTGGAGTGTAAATTATCTAAAGTTTGCGGGGTTTTTTTTATCTCATAACTTTTCTGTGCATTAAGTTCACCCGGACCACGCTGTGTGCATTGTCACCTTTAACCGGTAAAATACGTCATTTTAACCAAACTAGAGTTCAGTAATTAACTGTGAGCTGAAGCTTGTCCAAAGTCAACAGTGGGATTCATACCTTCTCAGTATCACAGCCTAAACTTCTGTTGTCGTAAATGTTCATTTCAGGCAGGAGAATTCATCTGTTAGCGATTACCCAACTGATGAATTAGTAATAACATGCTTATCAAGCAGATCGTTTAGGAATAACACAGCAATCAAAGCGCTAAGCCGACCTCTAACCTGTCTTTATCTGCTCCCCGCTGTGGCTGGACGAGCACAGGCAAACAAACTAACAGCAGGACTCGGGTCACACAGTAGAGCGCGATAGCACAGCGGGGTCACACAGGGACCATCACACACACACTCACACACACACACACACACACACCGCTTTGCTGTTTTTCTGTCATGTTCTAACGTTTTCGTGTGATCTGAACAGAAAAACAAAGAAAAGGTAAAAGCAATTTAAGCAAAATTTTTAATTTTACAGCACAACTTCTGTATTTATTGCCGTATATTTAACGTCGGTTTAGATAATACATAAGTACATACTGACGATCACCTAACGTGTAAAACTGGTTTCCACAATCATCCACTGGAAGATTTATTTACGACTTTTGAGTATTAAAAAAGGAGAAGAGATTATGGGGTATTTCCCGAGTTTTCCAGCTGACCTCATCTCTTCTCACCTCAGTGCTAGACTTCAAGGAGGCAACAAAAATGTCCCAATACATGGATGAACACACACACGCTGAAACATATGCAGAGAGAGAGAGTGAGAGAGAGTGAGACAGGGAAGAAGACAAATGGAGATGTTTAATGAGTTTTTCGCTCTCTTCTCCCTCCACCTCTCCTCTCACCCACCGGTTTACAGGGTAAAGTCAGTGAAAGTGCTGTATTTTAATTAATGAGGCGTGCATGTGAGAGGTAATGTGTGTGTGTGTGTGCGTGCGTGCATGAGTGATTTATGGGAGTGTGTTGTGCCCTTTAGGTCAGTCTAAGTCATGAGTCAGGTCTAGTCTGTGGTGTCGGGCACGGCGTCTCTCTTAACAGAAGTGAGTGGGTGTGTTTGAGTGTTTCTTTGGTGTTTTTTTTAATCAAATTTAACTCAACTTATTAAAACAGAATTAATGTATTATGCCGATGGTGACTAACATTTTAATATTTCTGCTGAAAAATAAGAAAATAACACTGCTTAGAGTGAAATCATTAAAAAATGTACATATTTATTTCCTCAAATCTGTAGAATAAAATAAAAAATGAGGCTGATTCTAATTTTCTGTATGTTTATAAGCTTAAGGTGTAACATTTAACACGTGTCATGTTTTATCTTTAAATTTTTTTTTTCCTTTTATTTTACTGGATTTATCGTAACATGAGTGATTTTTTTAATCTCTTAAATCAGAGAAATACATAAATACAGGCCAAGCGCCCGAGCTGGTCCACTAGATCACTGTCTGGCCTGCAACATCCTAAAAGGTGGAAAAAAACAATTAATAATAATCAACATTATTATATGAATAAATCTCAAAGTTGGATGATTGCAATTAGTCTGCACTGTGTTTTAACGTACGTGTGCAAACCAGACTTTTCTATCGCCTTAACATAGAAAAGTTACGCTTCTCTGCCCGCTGCGTCACGCTTCAGAGTCACGCACGACTATGATGGTCTTCATCATAAATGTCCGCCTGATCTTTCCTCAATGATTATACTATCAGCGATGATATTCAGCATCATCTATGAGCATCTTTTTATTCAGTGATGCAGACAAGCTGTATGCTAAAAGTGTCATTTATCAGGGTTGTTTTATTAATGTTATTTCTTCATCCAAGTAACAAGAAAAATGGCCACTTTAAAAAAAGAGAACATTCTTGTTTGTATTCAGTAATAAAGGCCCTGTTGTGATAATCTTATGAGTTCATTATAATTCATTTGCGCTGCCCTTATTGCCAGATTTACAGTCACAGATTCAGCTATGCCGACGTGTTTGGTTTCACGTCGTCGTTATGGATTTCCGCCTGTTTTGATGTATTTGTTTGTCTTTCTGCGTTGCAGGTTACAGCACAGTTGCATTCGACGGGGCCGGTAATTACGGTCACACTCCTACACACCACAGCTCGCAGTTCTCCAACCACTCCTTCAAACACGAGGACGCTTTAACTCAGCAGAACACGATGGGTACGCACGAGTGTGGCTTTCGGCGTGCCGGTGAATTCGGTCTGTCTTTAACGAGATTTTTTTTTTGGTTTACTTAAGAAAGTTAATTTTACTGTAATTATTTATAGTTAAAATATTTTATAACTTTTTAGGTTTTCTAAAAAGAAACACATTAATATATATGTTTAAAAAAATTGGTGAAAAAATGTGCTTTTTTTTTGTTTTGGTGTTATTTAGTCCTCTGAAATAAACAGACTTATATATATTTTTTTTTTTTATTCAATTGCAGGGAAAATGTAAACTCTTATTGCAGTTTTTTCTTTATTATTACACAATTATCATTTTTAAAAATAGTTTTGTTGCCCTCTTATAAAACACACAGCTGCTACAGGTCTTTGTAGGACAACTCAACTACATAGCTTCATGTATATCAGATATCAGAAGTCTGTGCAGATCCAAAAAAGCATTATTTTTCCATCTTTCTCTCTGCCTGTCGGAACAAAAATAGCACATTCGCTGTGTTTTAATTCTGTGTGAGTGCACAGCTGTGCGCGTGGCAGCCCAAAGGCCCTCACCTGGGGAGTGTCTTGTCCCCTAATCTGATCCCTGGCCCTGACCTTGCATGTCGGCGGTATAAATCAGCCACATCCTGACTGACGAACCCCTTTCATCCACCCACTTCGCTCTTTAATCCCTCCCCTCTGTATAGTATTGGTAAATATTTAAATAGTGGTGTTTTGTGGACCCCAAGCTGTAAATTTCCAATGATTTTTACAGCACAGATTACTTGGGGAATTAGAGCAGAGAGGGATTTTTCTGAAATGTCGAGGGAGCCGCTGACAGAGAGAGAAAAAATCGGAACTTTTTAAGAAATCTGGGAGAAAAGAGAGACCACAAAAAAGAAACTCTGCTGAGGAATTTAACCTTCCCATTTTGTCTTTGTTGTTGTTGTTGTTGCAAACGGCGCATTTTTTTCCATTACATGCTGTATTGTGTGTCTGTGTGTGCATTACAGGTGAGCAGCAGTACCCAGTACCTCCTCCTGTGTATGGCTGTCACACACCTTCAGATAGCTGTACAAGCAGCCAGGCTCTGCTTCTGAGGAACCCTTACAACAGGTAACGCTCACGTGCCTCGTGCACTGCAGTGCACACCCACCAAAAAAAGCAATTGCATGTGGAAATGCTTCAGAAGCCATTGTTGATTGTTTTTGCGTTGCACTAAATTCAGTGAAAGGTAGCAGGATGCAGTTCTTAACAGGATGTTCACCTTCAGGACAGGTCTGTCTGCCATTGCAGTTTCCTTCTTTGCTTTTGTTCTGCTTCCTTTAGCAACTTCTTGGTTCTTTCAGTTTTTGTGCACCCGTTAGAGTGTATAAATATTTCCCAAGTGATGTGAAAATCCCCACTGCATGTATCCTCGTGAATTTGCATGTGGATTAGTCCCCTTTTAATGCAACTGAACGATACTGAGTAAGGGTGTTAGGACGTTGTGAAGGAAGGCACGGGCTGATTTACTGATTGTTTAAAATGTAAAAGTTCTTTACGTTTGTTCTGTTCCTCACTTATGGGGCTGCAGAGGATACTTGCCAGTGATTTACTCTCTACCTTTCTGGGGTTTAATTGCTGTCACACACACGCTGGTGTTTTCTTCAAGGACAGATGACGTCCAAGCAGAATTCCTCATTTTCTGCAGTCACATTGTTGCAAGACGTGAAAATCCTGAAGCTACTTCCACACTGAATCTTTCATCTTTCTTTTAAGACGCTCTGGTTCTAAACTCGCGACCGCTCCGACATCATTTTGCAACATTTCCCGGATTTTATGATTCAAACAGCGCGGGGCTTTGTGCTTTTTATAATGCCTTGCAGAGTGATGTACATTCATCTTTACGATATGAATGAGTCGTGTTGATACAGCGCTTCGATTTAAGTTAAAACTGTTTGTTTCCGTCCAATAAAAACTAAAATGAAGAAAATAAAGGAAATGTCTTCACTGACAGCAGACTGCTTCACATAAAGTTAAATCACATTAAGCCGTTTTCCAAAACCAGTGATTTGCTGCAGTAGATGAATGACTGGAACGCTACGTTTCAGAGATGTTTCCACTCAACAAGCTGCTGAGACGAACCGCAGCTATGAGCCTGTTTTCTTGTCATGAAACTCCACCGATGGTTCATGGTTGATGGTTGATGGGCAGTTTACCTTCTTTCACTGCTTTCGTAGTGGGCTTTGCAGCATTTGATGAAAGGACTTTTTAGCAACAGCGCGCGAGACTGGCTGCAAGTGTGACAGCGTTTACAGCGAGCCAACAGTTAGATGGTCATCCGAGGAAACTGTTCTGGGACTTTTCACTTTAGATTGGATGAGCTGTCCAGTGTGAATCTAAAACATGACTTTTTTACCTCCTGGCAGGTCTCAGCACACTGTGGTTTGACTCTGAGCTTTTGTATTTGTGATAGCCATGGTGACTGTGCTCACACCCATAATCAAGAGGAAAAAAGCCCCCCCCCCTCTTGTTATTTATGTGTGTTTTAATGTTCTGTAGCTTCTCCTGACTCAGATCAGTCTAAGTGAATATTGGTTGAATCATGCTCTTATGTTCCAAGCAAAGACAGATAATAAGAAACTGAACAAAAACTGGGGAAAAAATCAAGCTCTTCCATGATTATCTTGGTTAAAATGGTGAAGATGGAAAAAGAGAAACGTGCTGCCAACATGTCCTGTTAAAGCATCCGTACGTTTTGAGTTACCTTCTCTTACACTATAGGGACCCAAACCACCTACACTGTACTGTGGCTGCTCGGCTCATGCCATGAAGCTCCCGGCGCACAGTGTTTGTACTGATGTTAATGCTAGAGGTTTGAAGCCGAGTCCGCAGAGTGTCTGCGACTTTATGCGCCAAGCGCCTCAGTGCTCGGTGACCGCACCGTGCAGCGTTAGCTGGTCCGACGCTGCTGTTCCTGTGGTCGCTAAACGCTTCACTTTGCAGTAATACCACAAACAGCTGATTGTTGAATATCTAGGGGGACGGAACTTCATAAACTGACGTGGTGCTACGCTCACTTCCTATTTCAGTACCACTCTTGAATTCGGTGAGCTCTTCAGAGCAACCCATTCATTCACAGATGTTTGCAAAGACAGACCGCGTTGCCACGTGTTTGATTTTGTACAGCTGTGGCAAACGGGACCGCAAACATCTGAATTCTACGATTAAAAGTTGACCACTATTTCTGTCCAATACCATTACCCTACATGCCAAGTATGCAATTTTCTACATGTGCATATAGACACATTTGAGTCCTTTTACTGCTCCCCCCACCAAAAGTTCAAACGTGCTTACTTCACCTTCAGCCACGCCCATATTTAACCATTAATCCCATCCTTTACTCCCTCACTCCACCCGCATACCAGAAATAAAAAAATATTGCCCAGTTTCTTAAAAATGTAGTCGTTGTGCCCATTTTGTACTTGGTAATTTACTGCCGTTATTGTAAGTTACTGCAGAAACAAAACCGAATTTTAATGCAACCCCTAAATATTCGACTGCAGCCTTGACCTCAGAGAGCTACCTGTGCAGCTCTTTGTGGCAGTGAGCTTCCTCTGAGGTAAATACATGAACCGCTTTTAGTCGGTATGTCTCCTTGCTGTGTGCTCGCTCAAGTTTTTCTTGTTCCGATTTCTAAATATAACATTCTTCACATGCCATTGCTTCAGTGTTGCCCATCGATGGACCAGCCCATCTCTGTGAATATCACAGCAGGGAAGGATTTCTGTGTGTGTGTGTGTGTGTGTGTGTGTGTGTGTGTGTGTGTGTGTGTGTGTGTGTGTGTGTGTGTGTGTGTGTGTGTGTGTGTGTGAGAGAGAGAGAGAGAGAGAGAGAGAGAGAGAGAGAGAGAGAGAGAGACGTATGGTCATAGGCTGTCCTCAGAATCTCCCTGTGAGGGGCGTCTTAATCACAAACATTACTGATATCCACTCAAACGCGAACTCTTAGCTGGGAAGGCTCATATGAGTCAGTGGTCTAATCTCACAGCCTGGTACCAACAGGCCTGTATTTACTCTGCAGGCTGCTGGAACAACATGAAATAAAAACACGGGCCTTATTAATCCACACAGTGGGGGGGGGACGACTCTGGTTTTTATCAAAGTAGAAAAAGTACGAGGTGTATGAAATCGCACATAGTTGCTGTAATCTTTGAGCTGCAATCAGATGCTCAAATTTTTCCCAAACGTTTGTGTCTTCAGGAGTCACTGGACGTCTCACATGGAGTCAGTGCATGTGGAGGGGTTGGTGGTGGGCCACTCAGTCGCCCAGTTTGATCGGACACATTTTGTTTCTTCGTCTCACTGAAGCACGATTTACACCTTCTGACACCTTTTAGAGCGAGATGACACAAAAACCTTTTTGTTACGTTTATGGCAATTTTTTTTATCTGTACAGCTTTTTGCAGTGCAGCGTCTCATTAGGCAGACTTTGTTGCACAGCAATTAAAGGTCGATTGGAATTATGGTTATTATTGGGATGAATGGATCATTTTAAAGTTAGTGTGAGGTTTTGGTGGCTGCCAGGGTTTGACTCTTAGCTATCCTGGTTAAAGAGGCTCAGTTACGCATTACTGCCGTTATTGCCGACGAAGACGACATGAGTGGATGTTTTGTTGAGCGCTTCGTGCTGAGTTCCACTGACACTTCACTGAGATGGAGGCAACATTTCAACAGCTAATATTGAAAACTGTGGAGATTTGGATCCTGATTCAAAAAGCTGACTTTGTTCTTGGTAACAACTGGCCAATCTGTTCAGTTATTACTGTGTTCAAACTGCGATCATATTGATTATTATACCGCTTCAGATCATTTTATCTTCTTGGGTGTATTTATTTTCTACTTTCCAACATAAAACGTAGATTCCCAGTCGCTTCAGTTTATTGATTTAGCACTCGGTGTCAGCAGGCAAATCAGCCAAAGCGTCTGTATTGTGTCAGAAGTGGGAAAAAAGTTCCAACCTGCCTACATTGTTATGATCAAAATCACAGATATTTGATAATTGTGCTGTTTTTGATCCTCTGTGGCATACGGCACTTCTTGAGATAAATTCTCCGTTTGTTTATTCTGAAGAAAAGATCAATTCTTTTGTAGGTTACCTGTGAAGCGGAGGGGTTTTCCAGGAAACACCTGCTGTAACACACGCTGGGTGTTACGGCACTAACAAGAAAAGGGAGGTGGGGGGGGCAGATAATGGTCATAAAATAGATGGTCAGCAATGGATCCAGTGAGAGAAGAAAAGCAGACACATATTTATTTGAAAACGTCATGAATAGCTGCTTTAAATCTCGCGCTGAGCCTCCATCCCAGCAGTATTTCAGCAGATATACCGTTCGGCCCAGCTGGCCGCGTGCCCCTGTTGTACTGTAAAATAATAGCTGCGTAACAAGCAGGGTACCAGGCACCACATCTACCCCGTCCACACTGCTATGTGCCTGCAGGTGGTGTAATAGAAGGACTGTGGTGTTAGGGGTGAGAGCTATAAATCCATTGTGCATGTGTGTGTGTGTGTGTGTGTGTGTGTGTGTGCAAGTGAGGTATTTAAACCCATGGCAGCTCTGAATAATGATTCTCGAGTCTGCCGTGTTTAATGAAAGATGGCCGTAACGAGATCATTTGGCTCTCTTGGTGTCCGAGGAGCATTTTTTAATCTCAGCTCCACCTGTGACTGTGTGGGCGTTTGTGTGTGTTGGCATTTTTCATTAGCGTGCTTCTACAGCGGACGACAAAAGCCAGCATAGCTGCGAAAGTGAACACACACACACATACACCCAGCCGTGTCCAGTCCACTGCACAGCTCATGAGCTTTTCTTCTACATTTTGTCTTTCCTCCACAGCGGTGAAAATTTATATCAAATGACCTCTCAGTTGGAGTGTGTGGCATGGAACCCTGTCAATACACTGGCATCCACCATAAAGAGGTAGGAACTCATCCATCGCTCTCTTTAAGCAGCAGGAGTCTGTCAGGTTTGGGCTGAATAGGACAGAAGGGAAGTTTAAGCAGAAGTGTGCAGATTCATTGTTTTTGGAGCAACAGTGGTAGCTTTCAGTGGCGATGTAGAGGTGGAACAAGCACGCGCGTCAGTTTGGTGTTTAAGGTTGGAGGTACTGCTACGTGGCAAGACACTGGGCTCATTTGTTTTATATTAACATGTGGAATTAAGAAGGACGCCGGTTTTGTTTAAATAGCATAAATTCCTACAACATATACCAGCCTTACCTAAGTCAAATGCCACATTTACGCTATTTTTCCTGTTACCAGAGACAAAAGTGAGATTTCCCTGATTAACCCTCTAAATAGGATTTGCCACCAAAAAAAAAAAAAAAGTCAAAAATTAATCACATTTTTAATCAGTTTTTATATTTAACTGGTGATTCTGTTCATGCTGCTTCCAGGTCCCAGTGCCTAAAGGTTGTATCAAGTTTGACGGCAGAGTAGCGAGACATGCTACTATCAGGGCTTTGCCTCTGGTCTTATTATTATAAATTGCAGAAATACTTGCTTTTTACTGTACTATAACTTATAGTACCACAAGTGTTGTTCCAAATGGAAGTGCATCAACTACTGAGCAGGTAATAACATTCATTTAAACCACTGATCAGCCACAGCATTAAAGCCGGTGAGCAACATCGGTCACTGTACTGTACTTCAGACTGGCGCGCTTTTTTTGGGTGGGGTTTGTCTCTGTTGCAGATCAAAATATTGAAAAGCGTTGTTGTTTTCACATTAATATGGATGTTACCCTGTTGCTCGACCCTGATAAGCAGAAGAGAATGGATGGATATTTAGATAAGCTGTGAAGTTGTTTGCAGGTTAGAGCTGTTTGGGTGGTTACACACAGGAACATGCCTGGGATCTCTGTGATAAGCCATTCCACCATTTGTTAGTTTGCTTCACCGACAGCCGTGCTCAGCATACTGTAATGGGTACTGTTATTGCAACCGGTCTGCTTTTTTTTGACTCGCTGATGCTAGCGCACTGTGATAAAACTAGTTTGTGATAAATGAGAATAACTGTCTTACAGAACCTGGAAACAAAACACAAGCATAGCTTTAAAGGTCAAACGTGGGTTTTTATTCCTAAAAGGATGTAGGAACAATAAATATAGATCGATTTATTATTACAATTACAATATAAAGGCCTTGAAGCAACTTTTGTTGTGATTTGGTTTTATATAAATAAAATTGAATTGATTTAAATGAGTTTTTTGAAAGCAGTGTAAGTTAAGACTGCCATAGAAATAATTTTGGTGCAGTCACCTGCCAAAAACACAATTTATAGAAATACTATTAATTTCAAAGTATGGATGTAGTTTAAAAAAAAAAAAAAAACTGACTATGTTAACAAATGTTTGCTCCTAAACTGTACATGCTGATAATTTTTGAAAAGTCGTAAAACCAATGGGGTTTTGGCGCCAGCTCTTCTCTTTGTTCTCATACTGGGTCGAGTATCTATTAAGTTTTCCCACGACTTCTCATTTTCCTGTCTGCCAGAAACCAATTAGAAACCACGCAGAAATAATCACTGAAATGTCAGCATTGTTCAGACGATCTTAAAAGCACCGAAAAGCATGCGCTGCGCCGTGTGTCACTGTGACCTGCATAGCTTACTGCTGGTCAGCGTCTGTGCCGTCTCACAAATAGCTTTCTACTCCGAGCCAAGAGGCATTCATCTTGGTTAACAGACGAGTTTGTGTGTGTGTGTCTGACCTGTACGTGCACAGAGGCGTGGTAGGAGAAAGGAACAGTGTGGGTGTGTATGTGTGGTGGGCTGAGGCTCATTAAACTTTGTATTAATGTGTTTTTATTCACTCAAATAACCTTTGAAATACAGAATTTTTAATTTTGACTGCGGCTTCATGCTGGCTGTGTCATCTTTACTGTTTCAGAGGGCTGTCTCTGACTTTGTGCTATCTGTGATGGACAGCAGGAGAATGAAAGGGGAGGGGTGAGGAGTGGCGAGCATGATGAGGAAGTGGAAGTGTAGGGGAGCAGAGCTGAGACAGGAAGTGCAGATCGGTCCCTTCCTAGTATTTAGATTTAAAAACGAAACATTAAAGCGATCAAACGCACATGAGCTGTTTGCTCAGTGTGAAAGAGTGAAGGCTGGGGGGAAGACCCCGCAGTACTGCCAGAGACATTCTGTCGAAATATGACATCACGTATTTCAAATGTGGCTCAGCAACTCTGAGTTTGAATAGCTGACCCTCGTTAGACTTTCTGTTTTTCACATCAAAGTGATTAAAAGTGATAAATAAGAGTCGTTGCAGGAGTTTATGGCACTCACAAACAGCTGCTAACATCTCCGTACGAAAGCGTGGAAGCTTGTCATCACTCATTGTTCATAATGAAATGAAACATTTGCACAGCTATGTGCTGCAAAAATATGAAGCAGGAGCTACCGGTTGGTGAGATTGTATCCTTTGGTATCTGCAGCTAGCTCCTTTATTTATCCTTTATTTGTCCCTACAGTGTCTGCCATAGATGGATGGATGGATGGATGGATGGATGGATGGATGGATGGATGGATGGATAGATAGATAGATAGATAGATAGATAGCTTGTGCATGCATTAGCCATCCCAGCACCTTGTATTATATCTGGCTTTACACTCTTAACAGAACTACAGTACATTTTTTAAGTCAACTCTTCATTACACAGTTGTATCTTTTATATCTTTCGGATGTCATCGCCTTCTGTTTTACATCTGTGTGATGTAATAGGCCATAAACGTCTGCAGTCACGTCCACAACTGTCCATCCTCACAGCGAGGTGGTTGTCAGAGGACTGACTGACTTGTGTCTCTCATTATGTGAAGTACATCACCCACTATTACTGATCGCACACACATAAAGATGAATGAATAAGAAGCAGCAATGGAGCTTGCGGTGAAATGTAAAGTCAGTCGCGGCGACTGTCCTCCTGTCTTTGGGATAAGACAGGAGGCAGACAAAGAGCACCTTATGCACGCTCGGCTGCATGGCGTACGTTTTCCACTGCAGCGGCACAGGATGCAAACTCCCATCCTCCTCGTTTGGTTAGACAGACTGAAATATAACACATTTCATAGACAAGCGCTTTCTGTGTCTCTGGGTGTTACCATAAGAAGATATGAGAGGCAGCTGTGTCAAACAGAGCAGGTTTTGTTCTGCCCTTCAGGTCAGTGTGAGATACGTGACTGAGTAGAAGAGTTTGTGTAGCAGCTGCTTGATTATTTTCCCTGATCGACTGTAAAATATTAACCCTTCCTGAAGTGTGTTTGGCATCTTAGTTAAGTTTAGTTGCATGTCTATGTAACAGGTAAAGTCAAAGAGGCAAAAACCTTTTTTTTTTGGCCAAATGTTTTCCTCAAAAAGCAGAGGCGTGTGAGGAAATCAGCCCCATACATCACCACGGGTGACATCAGCACACTGGACTCTGCGTTTTGTATTATGGGCTCTCTGTGACAGGGTAATAATGTTACCAGCCAGCACAGTTACCAGATTTTTTTTTTAATCTGGTGTGTGTACACTTCACATTCATGCTTTGGACTCTCTGTCTTCACTCTGAAGAGGTTTTGAGCTTCTACCATCTTTTAGTAGCACAGTGGAGCTGTGGAGCATGGTGGACACTAGATTTTTGGAGTAATAAAATAGTGCTCCATATGCTTATACAGTATGTATATACAGCAGTGTATTAAAAATAGAAAATAAAGCTGTTATTTCTTTTGAAGTGTCCAAAATAGGTATTAATTTACCACAAAGACGCCACTTGACTCTGTGCCACAGTCTGAGTTATTCTGCGGTGACGCCATTTCTAAATGAACTGGGCTGTATAAAAAACAGCTTTCACACCGGACAGCACATACACCAATCTGTGTAATGTACCAGGCAAACAGGTCAGTATCAGTCATCTGACAGATGAATCATCCTTCCAGTTTAGCTACTTTGGAGCTGATTGAATTGACTGAAAGAGGACTTTATCAGATGTCAGATGTCTTCTCCGGACAGTAAAAGACTCTTTGAATCAAAATTTGGTTAAAAAGAGCACTCTTCCCCTCCAGCACCTCTGCAGGTCCCTTATATGACCAGCAAATCCAAATCCAGAGCTTTCTTTCTATTCAACAGGGATGCAACTAACCGCTGTCCGTGCGGCCGCCCTGCTCGAGAACAGTAAGTTTTGATTTTCTGGATCCTTGTGCTAAGAAGCACACCGTGCATCGCAACCCCAGGAAGATAGTGTTAAACGTATAACCATATGTAAATGTACATGGGTGTTTATTCCCAGTGAGGGCAACAAAACACTGCATGCATTTGCATTTTGGTCTGGTGAGGTGTGATGGAGACAAACATCTAAAACCTGTGTGTTTCACACACCTGGGTGTGGCAGACGGTCAAAAGAGCAGAATTACCTGAGAAATCACGGCTCGGAGACGCCTGGTGCTCGGTGGGTTTAGAGACCACAACGACGGCAGCGACAGCTAATAAAACGGTCTGTTTCTCTATCTGTGTCGGCAGCCACGCAGCCAGTTACGACAGCGACCCCAGCACCCCGATGGTATACAGCTGCAGCACGCAGTACCGCATACACACACATGGAGTCTTCAGGGGAATACAGGTAGGAACCACACTACTGCTTCTCCGGCATGCGCCTCACTCTTTGTCAAGAGGTCACTCGGAGGTCATGGGTTAAGATCAGATGATACTGAAACTCACCTTAGGTCACTTTGATAAACAGATGATTGAGCCAGAACGTATTTTTCTAATGAAGAAGATGAGTGGTGGAGAGTGTGATGCAATGAACAGGCTACGTGAAGCAGAGCACAGATTTACAAACTCACACACACAGATACCTGCGCGTACACACACACACACATTCAGGGGTTCTTATAAGGCGACTTTAAAAGTCAAGAGGAATCTTTTTCCACAAATCCATTAGCAGTGGAGAAACACACGCTCGAGGTTACGCTGGGTAACGATGCAGTTTCCATGCAGGGATCAGCATCTTAATAAATCATTAGATTTTAATTATTGTCTGTCAGCTGCTCTAAAGGACAGGGAGCAGGAGATTCTCCAGACCTGCTCTTAGTCCACAACAGGACTTTTTGAGATCTTTCTTTCTGGGGCCTGCTTCATTACTCACTCTGTCCCCTTTTCCTTCTCTGCGATCTGGCTCGGTACGAAAGAATAAACACTATCTCACTCCTGTTCCTTTGTAAAGTATAATTTAAGAGCTGCTAAAAAGTGAGATAACAGATTGAGCAGCAAAATGATGCTTTGCTCCATATTTTTATTACAGGGATTACACTAATTCCCAGTCACTGCCAAAGGAAATACAGATGACAGCCGTGGAATTTCACTCTTCATTAATATTACCTCATGGCTTGAAGTCATTATTAGACAGAGTGTTAAAAACCAAATCCTCTGATCAGCTAGCTATAACACTTCACTCTCACATAGTTGGTGTTGATCTCACATTAAATCAGCTAAACAGACCTCCAGCAAACACGTTATTTCTTAGATCTGGGTTATTTCGTTTGGAGGCCCAGTGTGGATATGTCATTTTAGTTTATATACATACCGTATATCTTCCTTTAGTAGCCCGGGTGCTTATTTAAAAAATTATTCGGCTGGCCCGGCGTTTAAAAGAGACCAGAGGTTGTTGGAGACCGGCTCTTATTCCCCTCCCTGAGAGGGAAAGAGGACCTGGGCGCAGTTTTTAGACTGAGGCGAAAAGACAGTGCGTTTACTTACAGTGCTCCAAAACGTATTCCAACAGTTCACAAATAATGCAGTTTCCAATTGTGCTCCTCCTTTGCTCCCGAGTGTCTCCTTGTCTGTGGTAGCCCAGTGCACGAGTGGTGCTCCCCGAAACTTCTCTCCGCCTGACTCTCCTCGAGAGGAAAAGTTAGCAGGTTCGCTAGCCGACAGTTTCAGTTCAGTGTAATAATCCCACTTCGATGGTCGCTGCATCCAGCTTAAATGCTGCTGGTCGTAGATGACGACTGATTGGAAACAGCTGGCCGAGTGATGAGACGCGGGAGGACCGACGACAGTGCAGAGGTTT